>JAOTRQ010075739.1:0-11965 GCA_028565875.1 Hoplisoma paleatum
GGTAGGTAGGTAGGTAGGTAGGTAGGTAGGTAGGTAGGTAGGTAGGTAGGTAGGTAGGTAGGTAGGTAGGTAGGTGGTAGAAAATTTTATTGATCCATTGATCTGAATTTGATCTGACATGACCTCAGAAGAAGCCAGCAAGTTTCATGTATGGGTGACTGGCATTAGTTATTCAAATAGTCAATGTACTGGCAACTGATGATGGTCACTTTTGAGTCATTTAGCATGGCACTTAGCCCTCAATTTAAAATAAAGTCAGTGGCATAAATGTAAAGGTTTAATTTATGTTAAATACACATATACACAAAGTAACACACATAGGCACCACATTCAGTTTACCATAATAAAGAATTGAAAAAATGATGAAATGAGGACATGAAACACATTCAGTTCAACATGTGTTCCAATCATTTAGTCACAGATTATTTTACAACTTCCTTAAAATGTGTTCCTACGAGTTGTTTTTCATTCTTTCAGTTGAAAATCAAACAAAAATAATACACTTATTAGGTAAATCAGGCATGTTCTGTCCTGCGGTCCATGTCACCCTCCCAAATTCCCAGATGATATCTTCTGTAAGTGCAATTTTGGAAAACTGGGAAATGGTGCATCGTGCAAGAGCATGATTAATATGTTACTGGAAGTGTTTGTTATTAGAAAAGCCATCAGGGAATATTTCATCTATGTCCTTAATTTTGATGTTTGAAATACAACTTACAGCATGGGGGTTGGCAATAGAGAGTAGTGATACCATACTTCACATCAGCCCGCTGTGCCTGAGTAAACAGATTTCATGAGCCTTTAAAGACCTACATAAAATTAGGTCTAAAAAAATAATATTTTATTTTATTTACCTTAATGCAGTTATTTGAGCCACATATATTTACAGTCAGGTTGGGCTGTACGGGTTTAGAATCTTCCTGTAAATAACAAAACAAAATAGATACAGACAGGATTGGACATTGTTTAGTCACTCAACAATAATCATTTTGGATGCTCGCATTAGGGATCACCGCAGCAAATTTCTGTCTGGATGTTCTTCCTCACACAACCCTATTTATCCTATTTCTATCCTATATCTGGGCTTGGATCCACTGTAATTAGCATTGCATATATATCATTAAGGATATTTATCATTTAAAACTTTTGAAGAAAACAAGCTGTGCTGCTGGGTAATATACTAATAATGTTAATAATGTTACCATGAATAAATCACCCTGAATTAAAGATGCAAATAGCAAGAGTATCAGCTTGTATGTGTAGCGTAACATGTGTAGTGGCAGTGACTGATCTGTAGAGTTATTTGTAATGCACTGTTGGTTAGGGTGACCATGTATGGGGTTTTTTTTTAAGATGACGCTTGAGGTAGGAAGTGGCACAGGGCAGATCTACACCTTCACTTGACTGGAGGAAGTGGTGACTGAGAGCCAGGACTTCTACGTCCAACATCAGTATGTGACCTCACTAATGCACTTCTGGAAGAATGATCAGAAATGTCCATAAACACAATCCTGAACCCTGTGGACACCTCGTGGGTTTGATTATGACAGAAAAGTTGTAGTTACTTTTTTTATTTGTTTGCATGTTTTACATGGTTGGTAAATAAAATGTATGTGCTTTAAGTGTTCTACCTCTGTGAAATGTGTCTTTCCTACATCAATCCTATAATCAACTGTACATACATGCCTGATGAATCATTCTCTCTTTACAAATCTAGTGATTTTGATGATGACCTGACAGTGAAAATATTTCAGGGGAGTTCAGGGCTCCACATTAATCACAGGCTTTCACTGTATTTCCTATTAAAATTGTCTTTGAATATGTCTGATTATTAATAAAGTTTATTTTGCCAACAAAATACATGCCTACTAATATTAAAGTTTCCAAATGATATGATGATGATAACTTTTGTGCTTCATTACGTAAAAACGGCTTTTCCCCCATGCCATTACAGCTTCGACTTATTAAGGCTTCGATTTTTCAAGTCAAGTGCAGCATGGGATACGTTTGTACACGACATCTTAAAGATGCTTGAAATGGCTTCATCTTTCTCCTTAAACCATTTCTCAACATCTTTGGCAGAAACACACCACATGACCTGCTGTTTTGGAGTCATTACTGTTTAGCAGCTCAGATCCTTACGAATGTCAGTTTATCCTGCTTACAAACAAACAAACTTCCAAATCTGACTTCAACTGCATGAAGTACATGAACAAGTGCTTGTCAGTAGTATTAATATATTAATGAAAGTTAATTTTAAATTCAGAAATCTTATGCAATTGCTTTACGTGGATGGTTGATTCATTCTCACCACATTAATTATGACACGTTGGGTGTCATTACATTCGGACGTGTTAGTCTTGGCACAAACAATCAGAGAAAGACTTGTCTTGAACCCAGAGGTAACAATTAGCTGTGGGTGGCCATCTGCAGTAGATATGTCCAGATTCCAGGCTAGAAAATATATAAATAAATATGTTTAGGATATGTTAAAATGCTTTTTTGCCCTAATATGTCCTGAAATACTGTTTTAGTGTTGCACAATTTCCAGCCAATATGTGACATAAAATATTTGAGAAAGCAAACAAACCGAAAATCTGCAGTTACTGCTACAAATTTGCAGTTACTTTTTTTGGAAAAAAAAAGCTAATTTTAATTTTATATATCATTATATATTAATGAATTATTATTCATATAACATAGATGTATTGTCATTTGTTTTACAAAAGAAAAGCTTATAAAACGTGTTCTGTTATAGAATAGACCAAATCACTAATAAACGATTATAATATAAAGAAAAATTTTCACATCTATTAAACTATTAAAACAGTTTCCTGAGTTAATAATAAGGTAATAACAAAATATGATGGTAAAAGTTCTAATCACTGGTGGAGATTATTTTTGAGATGTCATAGAAAATGATTGCAGGCATTGTATTAAATGTGCTCAATAGCAAATCAATACAACTAATCTAATCTATAATAAATACCTGAATTATTAAATACATTGATTTTTTTTAAGTATGTATTTCAATTATTTTAATGTGATATGATAAATATTTTTTCTTGGGAAATATACCTCTTTCACACTTTCAGTACTTGGACAAGTTGATTAAAATTATGCAATCATTGGTCAGCTAACTGGCTAATCGGAGGATAATGTTTTTACAACATTATTATTCTTCTCTGGTGTCTCTGGTGCTTCTTTTAATGGCACTAAATTGTTTCTTTAAACAGTTTCAAAATAATAACCACTGTTTTCTGGTCCACACTGCAGGTCGGATGTTTACATTGACATAATCTTCACAAACTTGTACAATTGTAAGACTAATTCTAAATGTGTTTATGAGGAAAACAAGCTTTTTAAATGTAAGACAGCCAAGATAGCAGTGAACCGTGTTGGCTAAGCAAACACGCCCATTTATTCATGTAAATATTATTTATTTATGTAAATATTATTTCATTAAAATGCAGCCTTCAATTAGCTCCACTGTATCGTTAAATTGAAGTACATTTATTTTCCAGTGAAAGTAATACAATATTTTATTACTGTATGCAAATTGTTTTAGAAATGACTGGAATTTAATTACCTGGGAAATTCCCTTTAGAAAACGGGCACTTCACCCAGTCTGTGTTGTCTACAGTGAACTAAAAGATAAAACAGATAAATTGAGGCATTGTCTGAACAACAAATGAATTTTATGTTCAATGTTATGTTCTCATGCCAAAGGCATGTTCATATGAAAACACTATTAGCACCATATAATTTTAACTGTGCAGTGTAAGAGCATCTGTATTCATTGTGGTTTGGAAATAATATTTACCTTCATACAAAGCCGAGGATGAGGATCCACAGATGAAAATGTCACCTGTCAAAGGTTGTGTGGTTAGAAAGTAGAAGTTACTTTTGTTTTTTTAGATTACATTGTTTTAATTATAACAATTATGGGTTCTGTATTCATGCAGTATTATAATCGTGTTATAGATCAGGCTTAATATTCTGAACTGCACAGAATAGAATAGAACAAAATGCTTTTATTTGTCATTACACACACACACACACATACACACACACACACACACACACACACACACACACACAGAGTAATAAAAAGCATAAGAGATCCCATCTGCCACAAAACAGCTCAGGTATAAATAAAATTTAATTGTTCCACTGACTGTACCCATGACTGCATTGAAAACATGATCTGTGCTGAACATAACAAGTTCCCAGTCATAACAGGAAGCAACAAGAACTGCTTCTTGGTGATTTATACATAATAAAGAAATTGCACACAAGTACTGAACTGTTTGTTTAGTAAACAAAGGTTAGTGGATAATGCTTTACCTATCAGTCCAGAATGTGAAAGACTTCAGCTTAATATTAGTGTAAGTATAAGGTTTGTTTTGTCTATGTTTTAACTTAAATAAAAGTATTTAAAGAGTATTTAAACTGTTGTGAGCTTCACATATACAATAACACCTTATGTACTGTATTTTGAGATCTTGTAACCTTGCATGAACAATGATCCAGGATTTGCATTACTAAGTTACTAACACAGAAGACTTTGTTGATTGCTTATGTATAAAACAGGTGCTTACTTTTCCTTTTACGTATGTATGAGAAGAATTTGCAAAGTCTTTGCATGTGCCCTGGTTTTGAAGTTCACAAAGTGTAACGACAGCCTTGATGCTACACGCAGATTCCCATGACAGTGTCTCCTCCACCAGGTCAAAGGTTATACCTGACCAGAGTTCTTTAAAATCTAAAAAAAAAAAGAAAACTATATTCATAACCAAAACATAAAGTGACCTTACAAAGAATTAACAAATCAGTCACATACACACAGAAATAGATGAGATTGACGTGTTTATGTTAAGTAATATGCATTATAAGTAACAATTATTAATTAAAAATTCTAAATAATTCATTCATTGTTTCTAAATTTAGTTTTTCCCTGATAATACCCAATCCAATAATGACCCAATCCATGGGGTATTTAGCATTTTTATGTATTGTTATTTTTAATGCACCACAATACAGGCAGGGAATAAGGACTGTAAGTAGCACTGTTGTCACTGCAAGATGGTTGTGGGTTCGTTCCCCATGTGAGTGGCCTTGGTCTCTGTATAGTTTTTATGTTCTTCCTGTATTCATGTGTGCTAACTTCGGGTACTCCGGTTTTCTCCTACAGTCCAAAAACATGCAAGTGGGCTTAATTGGAGATGGCAAATTGTTCATTGCTGTTTTTGATGTAAACTTGGTGTTAAAGACAATTTTTAAATTCTAATAAAAATAAAATTCCTAGAATACTTACGATTTTTGAAAGGACAGACTTGAACCCGAGGTGCATCAGTCATGATCGACCAGCCCTGTAACCAAACACAACAGTGATGTCACAAAATATAAAAGATACTGTATGAAACAGAGAAGCTTTAGATAGGAATCATAGTTACCTCAATACACAAACATGGTAACAGCTTAGAATATTTTAGAGTGACATTCTTTACTGGATTTTCCTTCTTTAACTGTAACAAGAAGAATAAAAGATTTTTAAGTACAGTACAGTTCTCGGATAGAAGAGCATTCTTGTTTTTGTATTAGTTCAGAATGCCAATTCGACTCCAAAACACAGTGAATTAGAAGCAATCACTTAAACCTGTTAGTTTACAGAAATATTTATTTTATATAATGTTAAACAATAAATGTAATACTAGTTTTGTTTTCTTATACACCGACCAGCCATAAAATTATAACCACTGACAGATGATGTGGGTGGGATATATTAGGCCACTATCCACAATAATAAAATAATACTTGACTTATACAAAGGCCATGTTGTGACATCTACATAATTTGGCATCTCCAGAACTACAGCAATTTGACTACAAGACTGTGGTAGTCCAGTGAGTAGAACTTTTAAATAAAAGGTTTTGCCATGCTGCCTTTGTTGGGTACGTGAGCAACCCTCTCTGCTCCAAGTGTGTCATACAATAGCTGACCGCTGTTTCTAAACTAGCTGGAATACATGAAGAATCATTTCATTATAGTATACATGTGTATATGTATATATTACAAATAAAGAAACACTATTCTATTGATATTATCTCTGAGAAATAAATCCCAGTTCTTGGGGCTCCTTTCTAGCATAATTAATAATGTACATTTGGATACACATCGTTTTGCTTTGCCAATTGGAAGACTAATTAAGGCAATAATCAAGTGCACTAACCTAAAACCATTGACATTATCTGGGTCTTATATGTAATTTGTCTTATCCAAAGGAATTTCTTAGTCAACACTGCTTAGCTATAGAGATATACACTTGATAATAAATCGTGAACGCCATTCCCAAGCCCATTTGATCAACCCTATGATGAGCAACTCACCAGTGCATGAGCACCGATGCCGGTACAGATGTAGTCCTTGTGGCACAGTCTAACTTGATAGTCCTTGTCCTTTTGCATGTCAGATACACTCACGTGCATTTCCTTGTTCTCCAGGTCCAACTTATAGTCAATCTTGCCCACTGTCATTACAAACAGAGCTATATGTAACACATCACTGTGTATTATCATGCATTTTGAATTAAAGAGCATGCATGAACATGCTTATGAAATTATGCATGACAGTATAATAGCAAACTTACTGATACATTCAGGGACATTTTTTTGTAAGTCTTTGTTTCTGCAATCTGTCAAAAATAATAGCAAAAAAAAATATTACAGGCATGTTACCTGGTTTAAACTTTCTGTTCTAAAATGACATTACATTTTTTCTTTTGTTTTTGAAAGTAATTAAAGAGGAAAAAAATCACTAACACTATATTATTAAAATATGATAGTCTAACCCACATGTCAGTACCTGGAACTTGGGTTGATTTAGAAACAGCCACATCACAGAACTGTGGCCAGGTTTGAAGAGTGACATGAACATCCTGCCCTGTGTTAACTTCTAGACAGTCGTTTTTAATGTTTACCTATCACAGAGAGCCACAAAAATAGATGAATCATCTTCATTATTAGATGTTTTAACTACACAGAGACCTTTGCCACACAAAAACATTGAATTGAACGTGCAGGTGAATTATTTCTTTCATCTTTCTATGACAAAACACACAATACCTGCTTTCCCACAAGTTTTTTTCTCTCTGTCCGTGGGAAATGCATAATCCAGCAGTCTTCCATCATTCCTGCGCTGACCACGCACACGTAGATGCCATGAATGTATTCTGAAAGAAATGACTCATGAAATAATACACTGGCCAGCAGTGTAGGTCCAGTTGTTATTCATTAATTGCTATATAACCAACACGCACGCACACACGCACACACACACACACACACTAACACACACACACACACACACACACACACACACACACACACACACAAACATCAAACTCTAACTGGCCTGATTTTTCTAACTGCATGTTTTTATTGACAAAGTATTAAAAAAACACGTACCTACTGGAAACCAGTGCTGACCAATGATAGCTAAGTGATTAGGATATTGGACTTGTTAACAGAAGGTTCCCAGTTCAAGCCTCATCAGGACAGTGACGGCTTACTGGTTAAGCTTTAAGGCTAGATATCAGAAGGTTGCTGGTTTAAGCTCTACTTCTACCAGGTTGCTACTATTAAGCCTCTGAGCAAGACCCTAAACTCTCAATGGCGCAAAATCGTGTTCCATTGTAATTGGTAGTCGCTTTGGATAAAGCGGTTCTCTAATTACTGATAATGTAAACGTAAGCCTCACCACTTCTGCCTCTGTAGGGCCTCTGAGCAAGACCATTAACCTGCAGTTTCTTTAAAGAATGTTCAGTCTTAATTGTAACTCGCTTAAGATGAAGGCATCTGCTAAATGCTGCAGATTTTAACCCCTAGGACCGCCAGGATAAATTCAGTTGCTTCCTGTGGTTAGGCAACATAGCTACCAATTGCTCCAACATTTTAGTGAACAGACACGTAGACTTCAAGAACATAACATCTAAATTATTATAAATGCCATTTATCCTAAATTATTAAAAAGTATCTTAATGTTAGTGACAAAATGTAGAAAGTGTTATTACAAACTAACTGGAAAGGCCACGAAGCACTTCCCAGTCCTCAGAAAAGTTACCAAAGTACAGGTTAAACCCTTATCTCTAGCGTGGATTCGTTTAACAAGTTTGTATCTATAGAGAGTTTACGTACCCATTATCACAACCCAATTTGTTGTTTTTAAGAACATTGCAATGGCTGATTATAGACCTTCCTTCAGAGATAGGAGATGCATATTGTAGATAGTAGATAGGATGCATTCCTATGTAATTGGGGGCAGCCGTGGCCTGGTGGATAGGAAACTGGACTTGTGACTGGACGGTTGCCAGTTCGATTCAGAGAGTCAACAGGTCATGACTGAAATGTCCTAGAGCAAGTCACCAAACCCCTTACTGCACTTAGAGCACCAGAGCTGGTTTAAAGTGTATTAGAATGACAACAAAAATCAAATCAACAAGTAATTGTTGTGTGTTCTGTGCATGCAGCAGTTAAGGTAGAAATAGAAAGTATAGAAATAGCCTTGATCATTTAAAATTTGTATCGCTTGCAAATGCAAGAGGTCTGATGCGCTGAGTGAGTAATGACATACCTGTTATCCGTACATGAGTACTGACTCGGAGATGAAGGGAACACTGCTGCTGTTCTTTACACATCATCACTGTCGAAATGTTAGTGTTGCTAAAGACGTGTCGGTTCACATCATGTGGCAGGCTCTTGCAATGTTCAAATGACACTACAAGTATGAAAACACAGATATGTCAATCCTATAGGCAATCCTGGCAACGCTGTTGTAACTGGTTTGGTGCTCTTCGTTAACATCAGGATTTTGAGCTATGATGATGCAATTAATGAGGCTCTGTTCATTTTAAGCCAGTAAAATTCACAAGACATAATAAATAGCTGTACTATATCTATAAAATGGCATTACTAAAATTCTTACATGGCATCATTTATTCAATGGTTCAACTAGGGTCAACTTGGTATCTATTCTACAGTCCACTGGCATGTTACTTGTAAAGAAAACCAAATAGAGTCAGACATGAGTCAGAGCACAAGGGTCAGCCATTGTACCAACAAGTGTTAAGGCTTTCTCAAGGACCCAACAGTAGCTGCATGTCACGGCCATAATCTAAATCATAACCTTAAGGTAGTAGACCAGCAATCTGAAGGTCACTGGTTATCGCGGTTTATGCTTAGACTACTGTACGTCTCTGCTAGGGGCAGCTGTGATTATGTGGAAAGGTGATCTGAAGGTTGCCGGTTTGATTTGGAGGGACAACTAGGAATGACTGAATTGCCATTGAATAAGACACTGAACTCCTAATTGCTCCCCGGGTGATGTCGATAGGGTTGTCCATAGTGCTGGGCAAGTGTGTTCACTGCTGCCCCCTGGTGTGTGTTTCACCGTGTTAAATAGGTGCGTAAAAAGCACAATGGTGAAAATTACACAAAGGACACCACATGAACTAGAAAATAAATGGCTTTAAAATAAAGTCCTTGTGTTTATTGAAGTACTCATTAAGATTAAGATTAAATTAAGCTCGATTAAAGGCATTGAACAGTTTAACAAAAATGATACTTAAATAATACTTACAAAAAGGTTTAGCTTTGCAACGGAGTCCCTGTATTTAAAAAAAAAGTACAGTAGTTAAATGCCAGGTTATCTGATATAGCGCACATTAGAAATTTATTCATACACGTGGCAAAAGTAACACTGATTAAATTTAGTGGACAATAATAGCTTTGCATATCTTATATCCTGGCAAGCGGAAGCTCAGAAAGTAGGGGTTTGCCCAGCACGTTTTACACAAACAACATCCTGGTTTTGTTCACATGTACTGTGCATTCATACCTGTGTTGATGCATCTTTATGCATGCTTATATGATAAATTATATTTACACATGTCTCATGTAATGTGTTGAAAACCTTGTGGAACTTCTGAACCTGATTTAATTCCAATTCATCCCAAATGTTTAATGAGGTTGAGATGGAGAAACTATGGAAGCCGGAATAGCTTCCTTGCCCAATGCATCCAATTATCTCTTCATAGAGCACAGTCATGCTGGGAAAATAGTCTTCCCTAGTATTGCTACGTCATTGAGGCTTTGACACTTTTTAGGCATTGCCATTTTCTTTATTTGTTTAGGCTCACAGAGGACAAAGGTGTTCAGACTCTTTTTTATTGATGGTTTCAGCCTCTCCCCTTGTGGTCGCAGTTTTTTGACATTTTAGACATCTGTTCAAATCACTGTCCATCACTTATTCGCCTCTGTGATTTGTTCCTCTGTTCGTTATATACACCTGTTCCAGTTGAGTTCAAGAACAAGAATGGATCTCACCACCAGAATAGTCTGAGACATGATAATAAAACATGAAATTCAAAATTTACTTGAAACATTATAGGTTCATGGGTAAAATAGCATAATCACACAATAAAGGGAGCATCGACAGTTTCTGAAATAAAAAGGTGTGATCATACAACACCCATGTTAAACAAATATCATATTGAGTAAAACTGCAATATTATTAGCGGAAAGAAATAAAAACTAAAATAAGAAAAAGAAACACAACCATGCTTTACTGTAATGACGCTTTCTGTGTTGTGTGTACATACTCATGTGTCTGTCATTAAGTCAGATCATTCATCTATCATGGCTAGAAGCGATGAGCTATTTTAAGTGAATCCGATTAAAGTTATTTTAGTCTTAATTAAAGTCATGAAACATTTACGTCACACTGACATCACAGGTGCTTCATAGGACTTTATAGGCTGTAGCTATTTCCTCGTGTTAAAGAATCCCAATGAAATGTTTTACATTTGTTTCATTTAAATCATCTTTAACATTTATCATATTTCCATTTTCATCATAACATATTTTTACACAGTTTGTACAATATGTTGAATGGTTTTGAATGTGTATAATAAACATTTCTCATAAGTCTTTTCACTTTTTAAGCTACATCTGTTTTGTAAACAGTAATGACACAAACTTGATAATGACATGGTTGTGTGTGTTAACTTATCTGTACAAGAAAGTTTTTACTGAGAAATGATGATTAGCAACATTGTAAAATGAAAATATAATAAAATGACTCCAGTTCTCTCATTGTACATCTACAACTAGTTCCAGTGAAATGTAAAAGGGTTATAAAATCACACTGTTCTACCTGATACAAACATACCAAAACACCAACACACCACTGTACATGCACTGCATGTTATGAATATGTATTGACATTTGTGTGTATTTAAATTTTTTGTGTTCATTTTCAACTTTTTTTAAAATGTGACATTTTTGTGTACTATATTATTTCTATAGGTTATAGTTATTATAGCTTTTACTGTTATTCATAAACATAAAATATATGTATTTTTGTCGTTGTCAGAATCTAGTGTAAAATGTCTTTGTGTGTCTGAAGAAATACCTGTGAGCAGTGTGTACCGCAGTGCTCAATCTTGTGTACCAGTTCCCCCTGGACACTGTAGATGGAGAGAGCCAGTAGATGTAGCAACAGACTCTTCATTCTGACTGATAATCATGTGGACCAGGTATTTCCTCTCAAGGCTTTACAGCCCTTACAAGAAGCTAGAGAGCTATATTATGTCTGATTGTGGGGAGGAGTCACCTTTATCTCTCTCGCTCTCTCTCTCTCTCTCTCTCTCTCTCTCTCTCTCTCTCTCTCTCGCTCTCTCTCTCTATTTATTTATTCTTTACAAATATACTTACTCTTTCTGTCTATTTATATTCAGTTGCACTCAGAAGTATTAATCAGCCATATATATTTTCAAACATAAGTAAAAAAAAGTCCAAACCATGCACTTATAACTTTAATAATATCTAATATCTGACATAATTTGCATTTACACACGTGTGTGTGTGTGTGTGTGTGTGTGTGTGTGTGTGTGTGTGTGGGTGTGTGT
>JAOTRQ010075760.1:0-11963 GCA_028565875.1 Hoplisoma paleatum
TATATACACACAGTTTATTTGATCATGTTATTTAAACATTTATTGCACTTTTTATGGTCGTTTGCTAGCATTTTCAGTTGCCTTTTACATGATTGACATGGTGTGATATGTGAGGTGTGATAACTTACTACATACATACAACAGAACAATTACATAATTAGTAGCTGCATTTGATTTCTTTCTAACTACATTATTAAAATAATTCATGGCTGCTTTATTTATTAATAATTGACTTTATGACTGAATGTATTGTCACTTTAATTATAGTGTGTAAATTGAATAGTGTAATATGTAATAACTTAGAAATAGCTCATAAAAAATGTATATAATTTTTATCAATTGTTGGTCATTTATAGCCTCAACGCGTACAACACATGGTTAAAGCAGTCTTGTTTATAGTAATAAATATTTCCACAGGAAGGACACTTATCTTTAATGAACTGACTGTGATTACATGTGAATGTAGACTCGACAGCATTTCAGCACATTTATTTCTGACAGTAAAGGCCAGATGGTTTTTTAATTGGCCAGAATCCATCAGTCCGATCTGGAAATGTTAATAGTAGCTTGAATTACAATATGCTGTGAAATTCAGTGCGAGGAGAGCATATTGTACTGCGTACAGACTATTGAATTATTTGCTGATATTTGTCACAGTGATTCTTCCAGTTGTCTTTATGAGCGCTGTTTCAGAATCTCTTAGAATTGTAAACAGCATTACCGTACAAGACTGTTATGAGAGATTAGTGTCACATTAAAACAAAGGCTGCTGGCAGCAATATTTGCAGTACTGGGCTGGAGAGTGAAAAACATTGGCCAGATGTTGGCCACAACAGGAGATATAAACCCAATAGCCGGTTTGTTAAGAAGAACTAGTTCAGGTAATGAGTGCAACTGTTAGGTCAGTCATACAAAACGAATAAATATTTATATTTAACATTTTTTCTCTGTCAAATATGTATAAGATCCAGCCCTCCATCACAGTCCCAGGTTCTTATTTGGTCCTTAAAAATGTATTTCCCACGAATGCAAAGGCCTCAACGGATACGTTTACATTCATGTTTGTTTCCAGGGTTTCCATGGTGCCACTTTTGAAATAGATAATTGTTGTAAACAGTGAACAGGAGACATGGTGGCTTAGTGGGTCCACTGTTGGGTCCTAGAGCAAAGCTCTTAATCCTCAGTTGCTCAAAATGGTGTACTAGTGTAAGTGTTGTAGCCGTTGCTTTGCTTTTAAATAATGCAAATGTAAATGTCCTTATTCATCAGGGCTTGGGACTGCACATTATAAAGCACTGGTATGTGCATCCTTAGTGGTTTAGTACATATAGAACAATTCATACTATCCAATTAATTTGGCTGCATGTTTTTGGACTGTCATTCCTGGATACTGTAAAACTGTTTAGAGCTTTAAATGTGTTGTTAAGGTTAGTTGAATATTTTCCAGTCCACGAACAGGGCGCTTGTTGAGTCTGGATCATCCAGCGTTCTTATATTTGGTCTAGAAGTCCTTCAACTCTGTAGAGCTGCTTTGGTTCTAAAAACTGTGATACAAATCAAATAATTCTTAAAACTTCACTTAATCTGACTTGAGACGACTTGCCGCTTTTAATCTGACTTGTTTCAGGGAATTTTCAGTAAGTACTTGACATGACAGTAAGTCCTTTAGCATCCGGCAGGGTCTGTAACTCATTTGAAAAACGTCAACAAACTGTCATAATGTTTGGATGTTGGAATTCAATTCTTTTGCGGATCTGCAAATACATTTTAATTATAACTACGTGTAGTTTTTCATCATCCAATACACATAACATACACAAGCATTACTGTGAATTCTCATGTTTGTGTAGCAACTGTCCGTATTAACGAAAATGATATCAGCAAATGTAGCCCATAATGCACTTGAACAGAATGTTCTCATTTTAATAGTCATAATAGATTAAAGAAATTATGTCAAGATGTTTAGTTCTAAATAGATGTTTTTGGAAATTTCTGTCTTTTGTTGGATTTTTTTCATGAATTTAAACCTTGTATTGATTTCATTTCATTCGATTTTTTTTTTCCCTTTTGCTAGGTTTCAGGTACAATCCAACATGTGGAGTATTTCTTTTTGATGTAGGTTAAGTTGCTTGGACATTTTTAAGGTCAGAGGATATGAGCTGGTAGTTTATTCCTCCTCTATCAGGGTCACCTGTAGAAGAATTACTAAGAGTATGTGGGCCAATGAGGTCTGCTAGTTTACCCGTGCTGAAATTTGGAATCTCTGGGTCTGAGCTGATCTTTAGTACTTGATTACTGACATTACTGTGCGACTACATGTGTGCCCCAGGCTTACATAGAGTTTGGTATTTAGAAAACACTTGGGGGGCAGCAGTAAGCGACCTACATTTTGCTTTATCTGTGCACTATCGTGCTAAAGAGTAATTTAAATCTGAATCAGAAGAGTTGCAAAAAAGTTAAAACATTTCGAAACCTTTTTACTACAGGGCTTGTATACATTTAGAAATCAATCCTCCACATACAGTGGTGTGAAACACACATTTACACACACTAGTGAACACCCAACCCCAAGCCCAGTTCTTTAACCAGCAGGCCACAGCCACCCTGAAGTGAAGGATTAATGGAGATCAGTGTGTGATCATTTGTGTCATCATTTGGCAGAAGTGCTGAGATTTCACACTCTTGAGTGAGAATCTCAGTGGTTCTATTGGCTGTTTGGCCACTTACATAGACATTCTTGAAGCGGTGGAGGAATAATGCTAATCAGTGTGTCTCATGCAGGTGCAATGAAGTTTTGTTAGTGTTACAGCTCTTCCTGGTCAGGGTAGGTGTCTAATGCATCAGAGGAAAGATACAGCTAAGTAAATGGATATGACTAGCAGAAGGGGAAGAATCCATGGGGCAGTAATTGGACTTGTGCTTGTGTTTATCTCGCTGACAATTTACTGTTGGAGGGGCGAGCTCGTTCAAAGCCTGTTGTCTGTGATTGACAGTCCCCGGGGCAATTTCCTTCACCTGCTCTCTGTGGCCAAGACTATCACTCTAATCTGCTGCATCTAGATTGAATCATTCCTCCTTATTGAATCCTTCCTTACTACGCCGTTCAGCAGGAACATCCTACTTTATCTCATCGAAGAGACTGGGCTGTGTGTGTGTCTGGCTGTGTGTGTGAGTGAGGGGGGTACGTGTTTATCTATATGTAACAAATAAAGCCATCCACTATATCTCCCTATATTACCATCATCTTTATCTATTTTTATTTTGTACATTTTCTCACTATGGGACTTATCCTTATGATGATATTCTGGTTTGTTTCTCTTTTCTCCAGTCCTAACCAGATGTGGCAATTCATGTACCAATTTCCTCAGCTATGTTCCTCAGCAAAATTCATAAGCCCGGGGACCAAAAGTTTATATCCTCTTTATTTCCAGCCTGCTTGCTCTCATCCGTACTGGCTGTTATTCAGCGCCGAGGTCTGTTCAGGAGCTGTAACCGCTTGGCGTTCACTGCAGCACGTCTGCAGGGCAATGAATTTTATACAACTCTATCATTGCCAAGTTGCACCATCTTAAATTTGGGAGAGGCAAATGAGTCCCTGAACCTAGCCGCCGACTTCTTCAGAATATTAAACGCAGCGGAGTTGCAGCGTCTGCAAAAAAGCAGCTAGCACTCCATCTCATCATCAGCACTGAGCAAGCGGCGGGGACGAGCCAGGCGATGAAGTCATGGAACGTTGACAGGTGTGCGTTCGATGAAATGTGACAGTAGTTCTGCTGCTTTGGTTTATTCGCTAAACCCAAGCTGCACAGCTTATTTGTTTATGACTCCGTCAGCAGAATTGGTTTGCCGTCGTCCTCCTGTGGGACTCTTACTGATTGAGGTACCTTTACGTGCTTGACAGGGTGTGTTGCGAGCCTCACGACTCTGTGTGACAACTCCAGTAGCGCAAACGCTGATATGTCTGGTGTACAGTAGAAAAACATTTCTGTTAGTAATCGATTACTAATTGACTGGATGCATGAGAAATGGTTTTAAAATAAACTGTCTGATCTGCCATAGTGAGAGGAGAAGAGCTTCGCTTCGTCTTTGTGACCATTAGCTCTCCTGGCATGCAGTCAGACAAAGAAGAAAGTTAAATAAATAAATGAATAATTAATTGTACAAAGAATTACAACAGAATTACAAGTATAGTAAAAGACCATGTATAATTTATGCACCTGATGTGCAGCATAAAATCACACAGAAATCCAGAAATGAATCTGAGACGATCTGACAACATGACTAACATGGAAGTTTGTATTTTTCAATGCAATGTTGGTGTTTTCCGAAGTATTGTGTGGAATGTCGAGGTCACGAATACTGTAAAACTGCTTTTGTTTAGTGCATATTTTAATTGGAACTATATTACACCCAGGATCGGCTGTAGTTTGACACAACATGCATTAACGATCGCCCGAAGGATATCCAGATATACACGGGGACAGTGTAGCCTAGTGGGTAGGGGACAGTGTAGCCTAGTGGGTAGAGCGTTGGGCTGGGATTCCAAAGGTTGGGGGTTCAAATCCAGGCACCTGCTACACTCCGCTACACTGCTGGGTCCTTGAGCAAGACCCTTAACCCTGTCTGCTCCAGGGGCGCAGTACTGCGGCTGACCCTGTGCTCTGACCCCAACTTTCAGACAAGTTGGGTATGGATATGCGAAGAGAAACATTTCATTGTACTGTACATCTGTATATGTGTAATGACAAATAAATTTGAATTTGAGATATTTAGCATGATAGGTATTTATCTGCAGTATTTATCAGTGTGCCGTTGGCACACAGACATTGAGAGCAGAGTTGCCTGGGTGTGCAAGTAAAACATTGTATTGTTTGAACTGGGATTTGGTTGGTAACGGTTCAAGATTCTGATACACACATAAATGATGGACTCTAACACACACACACATACATACAATTGACTTTAACTTACATACATGGTGGACTGACACACAAACACATTTACGATTGATCTTTTGTGGTTCTTGCAACGACTCCAGGTCTATGTTACAGTATTACTTTGACTGTATTATATTTGTATTTGTATTTATATTTGTAATATGCGTATATGCATTTTTTGCACCTTAATCTGTTATATCTCTTGAGTCTTGTCTCTTAATTACTTGTTTAGATTAGAAATATCTTTTTGAATTTATTATAGATTTTATTTATTCTACTGTGGTGCGTCTGCACTGTTTGTTGTATTGTTTTGCACTCTGTTCTGTGTTACACGGTGGTCCTGGAGGAGGAACGCTGTTTCGTTTCTGTTTCGTATGTACTTGTATGTACCTGAAAAGATCATAAAACCTCTCAGATTTTGACTGTATCTAACTTAAACTCTGTTAAATGAGATTATATGATTTTAAACATGACCAAATACAAGATGTGAATAATTATACAACCACGTTAGTTCAGGTGGTGGGCATTATCTGTTTTTTTAAACTAGATATAATAAATATAACACAAATGCCTTGTACATTAAAATATTTTAACCAAATGTCACATGGCCTTCAGGTCACAATCCGCAGTTTCTGTCCTGTTTTCTTACAGATCTCTGTTTTCTGTTTTTTTTTCTTATTTAGCACCATCCAACAGGAAGCCAGGGGATTCTCTAATCATCTCTGACATTAAAAAAGGGAGCGTGGCACACAGGTAACATGATCTATTCCCCTTTTATATTCAATTTCCCCTTTCTATTCCTATTACCCTTTATAAATTCAACACATACAATAGCACTGACACTCTTGGATATCTGATTCTTATTTCGAATGGTATTGTTATTAAATGAGTAAATATTAAATAATGGGCAGAAAGGGCTTGGTGGTTGGCGAACTGTGATCAGAAGGTTGTCGGATTCATTTTTGAGTGCCCATGAGCAAGGCACCCTAACCCCGAACTGCTTCTCAAGCGCTATGGCTAGGGACTGCCCACCGCGCCAAGAATGTGTGCTCACTGCTGCCCCCTGGTGTGTGTTCTATTCTATGGATTAGGTGAATTGTAAATAAATAATTCCTATGTGAGTAAAAAGCACAATAATGCTACAGTGGGATGTTCCACTACCACACCAGCGAGGAGATGAGAAACGTCTGGGTTCGAATATCATGGAGTGTCATGGAGGGGTGGGTGACATATTTTGAGACTACTGTGCAGAGTCAGGTGAAAATGGGATCTCCTCAGGGCTGCATGTGGCTCACATGATTCTTAAACAACATAGAAAATGCACAAAACATTTATTTGTCAGAACAAGATCCACAGGATTTAATTTTCTGTCCGACACCAAATCAACTAGCTGGTCAGTAGAGCAGATCAGTGCATTTGGCACATCTTACTTACATGAGCACTCTTAGCTCTGTTGCCATCATCCATTTGGGTTCAGTCAGCTCGGTGCTGATTTGCAGTGTTGAGTTTACTGAAGCGTTTCCGCCCACACCAGAAGCTAGCGTTGATGGTATTAAAGGTTATCAGGCTGGTTTAATTAAAGGTGCTAAAGCGTAAAGCAGTACAACAAGTGGTTGGTTACATCTGATGACCCATTCACAGATCCACAAAGGTCCTTTTTATGCACGTACTAATTAAAAGCAGCAAATAAGTAGCAGAAACCAAGGGGAAAAGGAACAGTTAAGTCTGCTAACTGTTTATAAATTCTCGACTTGTTTCTCATACAGCACTGATTTACATTAGTTACCTAAAGTATAGTACACATCCTAAAGAAAGTAGTATTGTCGTATGTTTGAAAGTATTGAAAGTAGTATTGTAGTATGTTTTGCACCCCTCCAGTCTTTGGTTCCATCAACTTTAAGCAAGGTTCTTTATTATATAATCTTATATTGTCCCTGCCGAGAGACACGGCCTGATCCACATTATCCATCAATTCTGCGCAGGCCCCATCAGTCAGCCAGCATAGGTCATAAATCAGTTATGAGGGATTCTCATATTTGAAACCCATTGAAAAAGAAACAGAGTTTGTGTCTCTGGTGTGCTAGAGTGTATTTTTCTGTTGCACGGTTTTCAATAGTATTGTATTAAACAAACTTTATAACAATTGTGTTTAAGGGAAGTATGTAAGTATGTACGGACGGACAGACTGAGAAACAGGCGGGCAGATAAATGAATGGATAGACAGACAGACAGACAGATAAGATGGATGGATGGATGGATGGATAGATAGATAAATAGATAGATATATAAAGAGATGGATGAATGGACAGACAGACCGATGAATGGATGGATGGAGGGATGGACAGACAGGCCGATGGTTGGATGGATGGCTAGCTGGATGGATGGATGACTAGTTGGATGGATGGTTAGATGGATGCACAGTTAGTAATACATTTGTAGATGTAAACATTTTATTTTAAAATAATAAAATTACAGGTTCAAAAAACTTAGACGTGGAACAGAAGTGACTCCATCTGCACTGTAATTATACAGTAAGGCTACAGATTAGTGCAGAACTGCACATATTTTTATTGCTGCTTGAATGTTAGCAAATGAACACCCATAAGTTCTCGATCTGAAACTAAATAAATATACAATGTATGTAATCTTTTTTTCACGTGACAAAAAACTGTACAACCAAACCAAACATTAACATCGGACAAAGATAGAAAAGGTTAGAAGAACATTGATAGATAACCTAAAACACAGTGGCAGCATTTATTACCAGACAAGCTGCACTATGTGTGATGGAAAAAGCAGCGGGTGTTCAGTATATACACAATCCAACACTGAAAATCAGACTGTCATGTACTTCCATCTTCCGTCTAATCCACATAATCCGTATTCTGAGCACTGTACGCTATACTTGATATGAAATCGACCTCAGTGAACGGTGTCTAAAAACTAAAATCTGATGCTATATGGCTGGTTATCACGTTCAGGGTTTTTCAGTTTGTACCAGAAATAAAATGTATCTATTGTCTACCCACTACTTGATCCTATCTAAGGTCACGGTGAGACACGCACTGGGCGAATACACGAAACATCTGAGCAAGTTGGCATTCTGATTTAGGCTACATAGATAAACACAAACCCAAAGTACAATTTTACTATCTTCACTTACTGCATGTCTTGAGACTGTGGGAGGAAACCCAGAATACCCGGAGGAAACCCACACAGACATGGGGAGAAAATGCAAACTCCAAGGACTTCTCCACTGAAATATATATATCTATTTTTTTAAATTTGTAAAACAAATTCTTAATTAGCAATTAGGAAAGAAAAAGGAAAAAGAAAAAAGGTTACATGTAAACATGGAGGTTATTTAATGTGACAGCACGTCTGGCGCTGTGATGATGGGGCTCTTTGGCTTTCTCTCATTATAATACAACGCGCCTGTACAGCTCAATTGTGTTTTCATGCTGTTTGATTGAACAATATTGGACATTAGGATCTGTCTCCCTGCTGATATTATTACGTGGAAATGGAGGCTAGCTGTTCTTAGCTGGTTGATTATCAAGATGTTAATGCGCCGCACTACGATCAATGTGACGTTCATAAATGATAACCATCTCCATTAGACGTTTCGATTTCCCTGTACATTTATTTCAGCCAATGCCATGACTGGACAAAGAGAGTTACAGCCTATCACACAGATACTTTAACATATATGAGGTCATTGGTCACATATTTGCACTGACTTGTGATGGAATATTTCAGAGTTCATTTGTACAGCTTCTACAGTTTATTTAGTTGTTTTAGTTAGTTATTTGTGGTATACAAAGAGCAATGTACAGATATTCTGTACAGTTAATCCACTAATACATTTTATGTAGTAGTACAGTCTTATTAATAAAATCTTACTTTACATTTTAAGGTACTGGTGGATCCCTTTATGGATATTAAAATGGCAGTAATACTGTATTTCTGTGTCAAATAAAATGTTTTTTTTTTTTGATAGTTATACTTAGAAATGAACAAATATAACAGCTTCAATATAAAAACACTGTAATATAATTAAAATCAGTAAAAACAATTTATGTACTAAAACGGGCAATTATGCTTCTTAATTTGCACAACATTTAATGCGACTTATTGTGCTTAAACAATAAACAAGGAATTTCATTTTCATTAGTGAATAGAACGTATGAACTACTCGGACCTTCAACACAAGTCTGAATGTTTAAAAGAAACAAAGCTTGATGCTGTTTTAACACATCGCTCACTCCAAGTGACTTCAATGTTTATTTATAACGAAATACTTTATTTTACAAGAAAGTTGAATGAAAATGTTGAGTTTAAGGTTGAATGACATTGCGATTCGAAGGTTTTGTGTTTGGGATGCTGAATTATTTTAGCATTCGGATGATTAAATGATTATGTGTGATATAAACCAAGGGTAAAATAAAAAAGTCTAATATGAAGCTAAGAGAAACACTTTCATTTATAGGTTCATCCTGTAGCAAACTAGGAAGTTGGGTAAAACTAAACACTTAAAAAGAGAGTTATTCTGTTAGGTTTATGTATTTCCATGACTTGTACATGATCTTTTTTTCTGTCGCAGGACAGGGACTCTGGAGCTGGGGGACAAGCTCCTGGCCATTGACAATATCCGTCTGGACAACTGTTCCATGGAGGATGCTGTACAGATCCTGCAGCAGTGTGAGGAATTGGTCAAGCTTAAAATCCGCAAGGACGAGGACAACTCAGGTACCCCTGGGTCTTGTAACACACATCTGCGAGCATACAGAGAGTTTCACCTTGTGAATACAAAAAATACAATTAGTTCCTTGTATCCAGACACATTCTTCATGTTTAGCAAATGTCTAACAGTAGAGAAATATCATCTATTCATTCTATATTCTATAAGCATCTTGACTCTCTCTGTGTTGTTATTCTGCAAATTACAATGTCTTGCACCCCCACCCCACCCCACACCGCTAATCTCTAATACTATTACTGTTGTTCACATAGAGGAAAATTACTTCAATCAGCCCAATAAAATGCTCACTGGCTTCATTTAGTCAATTAAATCCCCCTAGAGTCTTTTCTTCCCACCAAGAGTCGTGGTGCACTAAGTTTAGCATTTATGCACAGGCCACCAAATGAGACAAATCATTTTAATCTTTTTCCAATTATTAATGACGGATTAAGCTAAGTTTTAGAAGCAAGAGCTGATCGATATGAGCGTTTGTCTTTTTTTATTGTCTGCAAGTCTTTACATTGATTTGAAGTGATCAAGGATTGAAGTGATCAAGGATCAAGGATCAAGGATTGTGAACCATGATTAATAGGATTTGTTTTTACAAAGTTACTTCACGAAGATGAAATACACCTGCTAAAATTATATTCCAAAGATTGTCTAGATTTTTTTGTATTAGATTTAGATTTTAAATGAGACTTGACATGTGCTAAGACGTTGTAGTTTAATTATCAGATGGTAAAACTTGTTGGCAAGTGTTCTAATGCTTTATTATAGGCATCCACAGCCTGATTATATCGCTTTAAGTTAAACTGTTTAAATCTGGGATTGAACAGAGGTTTTCTAAACAGAAGCGTATAATCAAGATATGAATAAATCAGTAACTTCATCCTGCTTTTTGTTCATACTTAGTCACCAGAAATATAGGTGTAAAAGTTAATGACAATGTCCCGGACAGACGGCACATTCATGTCAGGAAAGAAATGTGAGGTTACTGTAATACATTTATATTTAAAGCATTAAATTATTTTATTCAAACTAACTTACAACATTGAGACAGTATAGTGTTTAAGGAAAGTCTTCATGTTTCTTCAAGATCAATAAAATATTCTGTCTGTTGATCTACCAACTTACCTACCAAACTAACTACTTACTAAAATGGGCTCAACAATGACGATCTTGATCAATTCAGAACTAAAGTATCGATCTTACACTTGAATCAATCAATTTCAATGCCAACGTTGGTATTTAAGGAATAAAATACTTTGTATCTGGATTATACTCTAGTTAGTTAAATACAAATTAGACCATTAACATCATCTAAGATTAGCATTTAGACAGTATTAACAAATAATTAAGTGTCTCCAGTTAACTTGGATGTCACTCTAGAACACCTAACCTTGGAAAAGTTTTTAACTAGGTCTGGATTTTACTTCCCTTTGTTCACAATGTCCTTCTAAATCTTTTGTTCCATAAGAAGATTGTAAAACCTTTTTTCCTCCAAATGATCATTGTTAGCTGTGGCCTTTTTATTCGTGAAGGAAAGAGAATAGGGTAACAAGGTTTCCTTGGTGGTTCATTTTTCAGTCGCTGCTGCATGGCATTTGCAGATGTCATCAGGCTCAATAATTGTAGAGAGCTAGTAATCAAATGGCGCTTTTATCCCCTTTTTTCATGATTCCATAAACTGAATGAGATTCCTAATGCGCCAGAATAGCTAACACAATAAATGAACATGAACTTCCTGCCGCCATGTGGAGAAAAGACACCAGTCCTGCTGTGTCTCTTCTGATTTTAGAACTAAAGTTAGTGTCGGGGTGCTTTGACGCGCTTTGCTTCATTAGTTTAGTTTACAGGCTGTGAGATGAAGTGACTCAGGGGAGCTTGCAAGCTTGCTCTGTTTTTCTTTCTTTCTTTCTTTCCTTACTGTTTAATCTGGTCCAGTCTTTATTCACAGGTTGGCATTTGACCTTAGCCATCGACAGACGCTGTTTGTCTGCTTATAAGCTCTTGTGGTGAAGAGGCTATACTTCCTTTTTAAATCTCATCATGCAGATCGTAGTTTTGCCAAACGCTGAGCAATATCTGTACGAGCTTGTGGCTGTTATCCAAAATAACTATAATCATCGGTGCTGATAATGTTTCATGATTTTTGGTGATTTTTGCAGTACCGTTATAGCTATTCATCGTCTACATAATATTGCTGATGGGCGGCACGGTGGCTGAGTGGTTATAGCACTGTCGCCTCACAGCAAGAAGTCCCGGGTTTGATCCCCGGGTCGGGC
>JAOTRQ010075771.1:0-11962 GCA_028565875.1 Hoplisoma paleatum
TTAGCCGATTGTTTCTTTATTTTAGACCTACTGTCTCCATACGAGGACATTGTACATGAAGCCGTTTTTAGAAAAACGCCAAGACTAAATATATTTTTTATGCTTGTTAGGTCCTACTAATCACAAATAGCTAGATGAAATAAAAAACGCACATCAGGGAAAAGTCTCAGGAGGTTAATATGTTAATATGTACCTGCACACTAATTGTATTAAACATGTCTAATGAACATAATAATAGCATTACAATCTGAGGTAACAGAAGTACACAAGCTCTGTACTTAAATATTGCAACCTATAGTATTTTTGTTTTAATTAGGAGCATTTTTTTTCCTGAATAGCAAAATGCTCTAATTAATGGTGAAAGTCTGGTCGTGGTTGTTCTTGTACAGTCTGATATACAAAATTTAAAACATGTTGGTTGAGAAGGTTCGGGTGGAAATTTTGCATGTTCAGCCTGTGAAAAAAGATCCACAGACTGGTTTTGTTTTGAAATGGTTATGAATAAAGATGAAGGTGATCAAATGGAGATACTATATGGAAATACTCGTTTGCTTGAAATCAGTCCATCTACTCTGACAGGAGACACATATCAGTTGTGCAGTTACACATTCTTACAGGTGACATAGTGGCTTAGTGATTAGCACTGTCGCCTCACAGCCAGATGCCTCGGGTCTCGATTCCCAGGTAGATCCAGGTCTTTCTGTGTAGAGTTTGCATGTTCTCCCCATGTCTGCATGGATTTACTCTGGGTGCTCTGGTTTCCTCTAAAATTATGCGAGTAAGGCAAAGTGAAGTTATGAAATCATCCATAACTGTGTTTGATTTGACTTATGTGTAATTTATGTGTAACGAATGTTATGATTTGTGTAATGTCATGGGTGTTACACAGAAGTGCAAAAACATGACATTAATAAATGAAAAAAAAAACATAAGCATACACATTCTTACAATCCGTACACATTCTTGACTTTTAATGACCAAATTCATAAAGCGAATGTAAAAAGTCTGAGCTTTAAGTAAAAATACTAGTAAATTGCTAAAGTATGTTTACTCAAATAGAGGTATAAAACTACATGTACATACAGTTTATCTACATGTATCAAACATGTTTTTTCTGTTTCCAATCGTAGATAAACTTTGGGTGCTTTGCATTTTTCTCCAACCCATAACGCTCGGGGGAACTGTGTGTCTACAGGACAACCATTTATCTCCAATTAAACTAATGCAAATCTTTGGATTGTGCGTAGTATCCAAAGTAAACCCAAGTTGACACAGGGAGAACATGCAAACCCTGTACAACCCGGGGGAATCAAACCTGGCACTTCTGGCTGTGAGGCAACAGTGCTAACCAAAACCGTTGTCCTTCTTACATAATAAGTAATTTCAAGAATAAAATAATTTTATATTTTAAGTGATAATTAGTTCACCGAGATATCACATTTACAGTAAAGTAAAATTTGATTCCTTTGAATTTGTCTAAATCGAGTGCCCTGGACAATTTCAGGACAACTGGGTGCCTTGTGTTGAAGGAGGTACATGCAGGCTAACTAACAAACCCTCTAATCGTGACCTTAAGTCTGTGTATTCCTATTATTGTTAGAATTATGAAAGACAAGACCGTAATTTTGATCAATGATGTTGACTGTTTTAGAGAACTTTGAGTCTTCAGGACTTGAAGGGTGTCATGCTCAATGCTCAATTGGTGGATGCATTGACTAGTGGTCTTGGGGCTTTTTTTTTTCTTAGGTCCAAAAGTGTGTGAGGTGGCTAGGCTAATCGCTATTAAATCCATTAACCATGGACAGTCAAAGTATCCAGCATCTAGGCAAGAATTCCTGCTATGATGTTTGCCCTTCATGACAAATTCAGTCAGTGGTTACACAGGTACATATTTATTGTATGGACGTAAAAGAATCTACTCCAGTATATACTGACAAAACCAAGAGGTGATGCTTGTGAGCAAAAGTGGGAGGGAAAGCTTGCTTCTTTCAATTTTTCAGTACAGTGAGTATATTCCTGGTGTCAAGAATGTTGTTGCAGATGCTCTGAGAACCATTTGTAAAGTCTAAAATTATGAGCAGGTTAACTTGGACTCTACGTTTTGTTGCATGAGGCGGAGGCTCTGGAGGTGAATGATGTGCAGGACATGATGTACAGGACATCTGTGCATATTGTATTGTGTGTCTAAACAACCTGCATCTAAAAAGAAAGTGTTCCACTATGTTGTTCCATGTGTTTTGAAGAATCATGTCATGAAGGGGATATATGATGAAGCTGGACACCAGCTAGACACCAGTGATTTATTTCAATTTTAAAATAAACATTTTCAACAATGATAATTCTCCTCAACTTGTGACACATACCAAATTAAAGGGACAGTCGCACATTTCAAGTGACACTTTAATAGAAAAATTCTGGTACCTGAAAGTGACAACATTTATAAATGTTTGTAACAACTTTTATGTGGTTGTGGGTTAAGGGGCTCGCTCAAGGGCCCAATAGCAGCAACTACGTTGAGGTTTCAATTCTCTGGATTACTAAAACTCTACCCTAACCACTAGGCCACATGCTAGTGAAAAAAACATCCCAATTCCACTGAAATGAATGGAGGATAACAACAACCAAGCAACACAACTTAAGCTAAAAGTTTTATATATATACACACACACACACACAAGTTTCATTTATAAAAGTAAGCATATTGTTACATCCCTACTAGAGCATTTGGTCAAGGGCGGATATGGCAGGGACCTAAACAAGGTAGGGCAGGAGTGTGAGGGTCAAAATAGATAACAAGATTACTAGACCTCTAATCCATATAACAAAAGTTTGATTTACAATTTATACACACACACACACACAACAACAACAACAAAAGAAACCGAAACGTATATACACTGAACATATAAAAACATAAGTCAACAAGCAAATATGTAATGAAATAAGTCACTGTACGCCCCACATAAATCAATTAACCTGAGGGAGAACGTGGACTGTACCAAAGGAAATAAATTAATAAAACATTCTAATCAAAGAAATCTAAACCCAATGCAAAACTACAAGGTTGTTATCAGCCCCTTAGCTAGGGTGTCTATACAGAGTAGCGTACTATGTGTGCTTTCTCTAAAGATCAGAAGTTCTAAAAAATGATATATTACAGAGTTTGCCTGGATCTGCAGATTCGGACCTGCAAAGAAGTTTCATGTTTTATGGATATGAAATCTTTTGAAGAGTTTTACGGGCCCAAAACTTTTTTATAGATACGAGATCTTTTTGACCCTGATTAGACTTCATATTTTACAGTCTGTCAACTACATAGTGGCCTGTAGGAGGACAGAGTCATTAGTATGACTGCCATTTTTTTTCTTCAGCACCTCCACCTCCGTTTCAGATCTCTTCAGATGTCACACACTTTCATGCTGGATCATGGGCATCTGAGCATCTGGGGTTCAAGTCCCATTAAGCTGTAATATGATTTTCATATGTTTTGATCATAAAGTTTATTGCCATTTTCAGTTCACGACAGATTATTTTGTTTAAGGAATAATTGTGTTTAATAAATGCTTTTTCCACTATTTCTTCATCTTTGTCTTTTACACACACACACACACACACACACACTCACACGCACACGCACACGCACACACACACACACACACACACTTGTCTTACTTGTTATTTTCAATTCATGTTCATGATTTCATTTTGAATCGTATTCTTTAGCTGGGCTCAGGAATTTCTCAACGAGGAGAATAAAGGATTGGATGTCCTTGTCGACTACCTCACCTTCTCTCAGCGTGCCATGCCGTACGTACATGATATTAGATCTATGAGTTATAAGTAAAGAAAGTCAATCACTGATATTGTGATTCTTAGTGCTGACCTGGACAGGGATGACTGGTTACAGGTGGTAGTGTGTCACTCTCTGTGTCTGATGTGGGAACTGGGTAAAAAAAATTGACCTTCATTCATCAAGTAAGAGGGGAAGAAAAAGATAAGATTCAACTGGTCACGGAAAGCCTGGACAAAAAAAGAAAAATGCTAAATTATATAAATAAAACATAATCTTGTCTGGTAAGCATGATACGCCCATAATGGTGTTTGTCATTGAACCTGAGCTGATGGCTCATGAGTAATCTGTGACTATTTGTCCTGTCAATAATAAAACCAAAATGGAAATATGACCTTAAAGTCCTGTTAAAGAAACAAATCATATATTATCATTTTCATGACTGGACAATGTCACTGCATTTATGTGAGTTTTGTAATATTGCATTATCATTATGAATTATAATCCGCTATTTGTTTTGACGATTTGCTATTTGTTCTTCCTTTGCTGTGAAGCGAACGTACATCTCTGCACCCTTCTGTGTGTGTTGTAGGTACAACCTGGACAGCATTGAGAATGAAAGCTTTGAAGAGAACTCAGCAGATGAGGGGACCACAAGTGCCACTAATTCTCCAGCCCATGGATTTTCCCATAGCAACCGTCCCAATGCTACACGGTCAGTCACTTATCCAATAAAAATGAATGACATCACTTATTTAAATAGTGCCCTTTCTTTGCAATGTATTATCAGAATCTTGGAATATGATTTTAATAACATCAACAAAAATGTGTTTATTTTGTTATTATTGTTGAAGGTATAACCACTGATACACTGCTTTCACATCTAAATAGATAAAATCCGGTAACGTGGTCTTGTGGTTAAAGAATTGAGCTTGTTATTGAAAGGATGCCGGTTTAATTCCGAGAGTCAACAGGTCACAACTGAAGTGCCCTAAGCAAGACACTTAACCCCTAACTGTTCCCCAGACGCCGTGGTTAGTTAGGGCTGTCCACCACGTCCACCACGCCGGGCATGTGAGCTCAGTGTTTGTTCACTAATGTGTGTAAATGTGTGTTTCATTATACGGCTTGGGTCTAATGTGGAAGAATAATTCCTATGTGTTTAAAAGCACAATGGTGAAACCCCTCCAGGCTGTATAGAGGCTATATGGCCAAGATAGAGTCATAGAGTGTCAGGTGACCTGGCCTCCACAATGACCCGACCTACTCCTAACGAATATTATATAGTATACCATGCGATGAGTTGGACCACGGAGTGAAAACAAATCTGTCAACAAGTGCTCAGCAATTCTGGGAACACTATTCTGAGTGATTCTGAGTCTGATCATTTCATCTGCATTTCGTTGGCTTGGTACTTTTCTCAGCACAATGACAATAAAGTTGAATCTAATCTAATCTAATCATTATGACCGGTCAGTGTTGATTATATATAAGTAAAGAAACTTGTAATTTCTGCGCATTTCTTTGTTTGCATGTATATTGTTTGCAGACTAAACTCTCTTCACAACAGGAAAGCACTGAGGAACTCACGTCTGCTCAGCCAGAAAGATCATCTCCATCTCTGCATCATGTGCCTACGAGCCATCATGAACTACCAGGTTCAACACCACACAGGCACTCTGCTGTAATAAATACAAATCTAATCTAATACTAATCTAGTTTTATACAAGTATATTGATACCAAGCATAATATGATTAACGCCTATTAACCGCCAGACCGGAAACATAAAACCCCATAAACGTTGCCATTTTGGAGATGCTCTGATTCAGTCACACATTTTTTCTTCTTCATGATCAGTAAATTTAAGGGTAAAATGTTATATCCCACTCACTAACGTGCTGTGCTTGAAAGAAAATCACTGTTATTCACCTGTCATTGTTATGACATTCTTTCCTGGTGGGTTTGTCAGTTGGACAAAATATTTTAGATCAATACTTAAATTGATGATGTGCCCACTCATAGATCCACAGCCGAACTTTAAGTACATTTTTGTACCATATTCTTGATATTTTATATTCTTACACTCACCTGTATGTTGTTTTTCCAGTCAGGGTTTACTCAAGTGATGAGCCATCCGAACTGTGTCAATCAAATCACGCTCAGTCTCATGAACAATAGTGCCAGGTGAGAGTACTGTCACTAGCGTTATGAATTTCATTAATACCGAATGTAAGTGTGGAAACTTCATCAAAGCGGCTCAAGATGGATTATCAGATATAATTGCTACCAAAGTAACTTCTACTAAGTATTCTGTATTCTACCAGAGATCTGAAAAAGGTCTAATTTTTATCATCTTTAATTTGAATTATGAGTGATTAGAAGTGGACTGATCGGTAAAATAATTCTGTCAATTTATTCCATTTAAAATATTTTTTTTGTATGTGTCTGTATGTGTGTCTCATAGAACTAAAGCTTTGGTCCTTGAACTGTTGGCCGCTGTGTGTTTAGTTCGAGGAGGCCACAGCATTATTCTCTCAGCTTTTAACAACTTTAAAGAGGTAACATATAATGTATATAAATATAATATAAAGTAAGCAATGTGTCGTAGACTAGTACCAAATCCTGGGTCATTTCATAACATCAAATTAATTCTCTTTCACTGGCTATGAATAGGATACAAACATAGGTTAGACAAGTAAGCTTTTAATAAGACTGGACAAGGACTACACTATAAAAAAAACTCTCTCTCTGTGTGTGTGTGTGTGTGTGTGTGTGTGTGTGTGTGTGTGTGTGTGTGTGTGTGTGTGTGCGCGTGTGTGTGCGCGTGTGTGCGCGCGTGTGTGTGTGCGTGTGCGTGTGTGTGTGCGTGTGTGTGTGTGTGTGTGTGTGTGTGTGTGTGTGTGTGTGTGTGAGTGTGTGTGTGTGATGTCTGGGTTCAGATGGTATATAGTGGTGATGACAGAATTTGGGTTTATTGTTTGTACTCTGGGAAGCTGATATTAATAAATAATAACAATAATCAGCTGGTAGTACTCCGAAGCCTCAAACACTGAAAAGGTTTGAACCTAGGATCCTGGAGTTGTATGGATTCCACACTTGCATCTATAAGATGATCAGCAAGTTAAGACCACTATGATATTTTAGGTGTGTGGGGAGAAGAGTCGCTTTGAGAAGTTGATGGGATATTTACTGAATGAGGACGCTAACATCGACTTCATGGTGAGTTATTCTTATTAATTATTACAAACATTAATATGCATAACTGTTCATAATTCATTAATAAGCATATTATAGCATATTACTTTTTTGTGGTTAGCCTTTTGTTAGCTTAATAATGTTAATATATAAATGTTTGCAGCCAGAGGTGCGTCCCAAATCATGCATTTGTGTAAGGGCACTGTAATTTAAAGCATACTTACTTCTTAGTGCACACTTTTATGGGAAAGTGCGGTCTCTAATGGACAACTACACTTCTGGGAACTTGAATTGGAACCTGGTTATCTTGCCCAGTAATATATCTGCTAGCTTTTGTATACATAATGAATTATTATGTTATTTACATTTACCTGAAGCAGTCTCTGGTTCTTAATTCGGCGATGGCAGCTATTAACAAGTCTAAGTTCCTCCCTTATCATTTCATAGGCAAAATTTAGTCTATTTAGTGTGCGTAGTGTCTATTAGGATATAGACACTCCTCAGCCAATAGAATTTAGAAAAGACTTTTGATAGAATTATAGACATGATATGTGAAAGGTTGCACCTTATAACGAGAAAATGTTTTTTCATACATGTATGGTTTGATGTTTCCATTAGGTGGCATGCATGCAGTTTATCAACATTGTGGTGCATTCAGTAGAGAACTTGAACTTTAGGGTTCATTTGCAGTACGAGTTCACACAACTGGGACTGGACGATTACCTGGAAGTAAGACATTAGAGTTCATATATTCAAGGAATATTCTTAATATAAAACTGTGAATGACACGTTTTCTTATTTTCACATCATAAATAAATACTTCCACTTGATAATTCTTGTAAATATGAGCAGAATAGACAGGGCATAGTGTGATTTCCTGTATTGTGTAAATCCACTGCTGGATTCTTACAGCAATTTTGATTAGATGCTTTAATTCAAAGCTGCTACTGGTTTTGATGGACTGCATTTGCTTCCAAACAGCGCAGCAGATATGGTGAATGTGACTGCATTCCATTACATGGACCAACAAACAGTAGAAATGAAAAATCTAACAACCTGTGTATAGAATTTAGACAGATCATATATCTTCAGTTAGCCAGCGGAATAATTGCCAGCCCCAAAATTCAGTCATGCGTACTTTTGAACCTGCGGCTTTTGAATTATGTATCATGCTCTAATTTTTAAATCTATAAATAAATCTATAATTTAAAAACAGTGCGCATCATTTTAATATGAACAGCTTTTGACCTGCATATATGTGTGTGTTTTAAGATGTTAAAGCTGAGTGAGAGCGAAAAGTTGCAGGTCCAGGTCCAGGCTTATCTGGACAATTTGTTTGACGTTGGAGCTCTGCTAGAGGACGCAGAAACTAAAAATGATTTGTTGGAACATCTAGATGAACTCCAGCAGAGCAATGCTGAGGTACAGGAGTGAACTACTGGTGGATGGTAGAAAAATATAAGATCGTTGGACGTGCATGCTAGTGATCATATCACTCGTATGTGTTACAGTTGAGCAGCAGGTTGGAGGAATGTGAAACTGAAGCCATAAAGAAAGCCGCTGAGCTGGAGAGACAACTAATCCAGTCCAGCAAAGAATTTAAACTGTTGAAGGTATACACACAAACACACAGTATAAGGCCTAGAGACTTGTGGGACACCATACTTTATTATTTAAGGTTCTAAGCAAACATTTCTATATTGCACATATCTGTTTTTGCAGGAGAGTCTTCAGGAATCTTACGCTCAGGTCTCGGTCCTACAGCAGCGAGAGCAAGAACTAGAGATGACCAGAGAGTTGGAACGGGAAAAACAGAGGGACAGAGAATGTTTAGCGATCTCGCTAGAGCGTAAAGTCCAATCTCTGGTGGAGCAAGGGCTGATCAGAATGGAACGATCCCAGTCTGGATCTGTGGAGCTCCGAGTCAACACAGATCATACACAACTACCACACACAAGTACAAACAAAAATCATTAAAAGTATATTATTATTGATTATTATTTAGTATTTCAATGTCATACTTTGCACACTTTGGCTACAAAATACGGACCAGGTGCACTCCAAATAACCAAACCCAGTGCTACCCACTTGGCCACTAAGCCACCCAATCTTCTATGATTATCAGAAACATGCATTGTAAACATTGCTTGAGGGTTAAGAGCCTTTCTTTAAGGGCTACCTGTGGTAACCTGGAGCTTGGTCCAGTGATTGCTCAAGTACCATAACCACTAGGCTATAAGTTTAAAGGTCATGATTAAGTATCCAAATACTTTTACCAGATATCATATAAAAAGTATTTAATCAGTGCCTGTAACTAGACAAATGTGTGTAATTCTTTAGTGATAGATGTGGTAGACAGTCCTGCTCTTGAGTCAACTAAACACTCACGGCCTCCAGCTGCACCCCCTTTGCCTGTCCCTGCACCCCCACCTCCTCCACCTCCTCTTCCGCCCCCTCCTGGAACTAGATCTCTAAAACAATATACTTGTAAAAATGGTAAGCAAAACAAAATATTTTTTAAATTTTCGGGCATAAAAAAAATCAAAACTATATGAGCCTGTTTACATATTGACCTTTTTCTTTCTTTACATTGTTTATCAGGTGTAAGAACCAAAAAGCCAATCCAGACAAAGTATCGCATGCCGCTGCTTAACTGGCAGGCTTTAAAAGAGGAGCAGGTTGCTGGAACCATCTTTAATGAACTGGACGATGACAGCGTGTTGGATGTAAGAGAGTTAAAACACAAATCAAGTAATAATCTAGCAATAATTTAATTTATATTATACATTTTACTGTACACTGGAAGCTGATAGGTAGGTAGGTTTCATGGCTACGACAATTGTCTTCAGCACATTAAGTATATACTGGGGTTCCCCAAGGCTCTACTGAAACCCATTCTCTTTGCCATCTTTACACCTCTTTGGGTCAGATTATCTGTTAACATGTTTTTTTTACTATTGCTTTTATCTGTCATTTCCACATGATAACTTGGTGCATATATCACATTGTCTCTCAGATATATCCTCATGGATGAAGAAACATTACCTTCAATCAAATCTATCCAAGACTTGTGAATTACTGGTTATTTCAGCATAACAAACTATGGAATACTGAATATACCAATCTACTCGCTTACACTCTGTGCAAATTAAAACAACCCAATTTGCCACTCGAGTGCTAGTAAATCAATATAATTCTGTAAAATATACTGCTAAAACAATAAACAGTTTATTTAAGAAGGTTATTGATCTGATGCATGACTTTTGATGTCTCACGCTACAGGACTTGGACATGGATATTTTTGAGGAGCTGTTTAAGACCAAAGCTCAATCGTCTCCGGCTAACATCGGCACACTGAAGATAAAAGTGGCTCACAAAGCTTCCAGTAAAATCTCTTTGCTAGAACCCAACCGGGCCAAAAACCTTGCCATCACTCTGCGTAAAGGAGGCATGGATGCCAACCACATTTGTAGTGCCATTCAGACGTATGTGACACACACACACACACACACACACACACACACACACACACACACACACACACACACACACACCTTCATCATTTTAGCGCATTATGATCTACTGGTGCCATTTCAGTGCCCTGACTAAAGAGAGTGAGACTGATGTACATCCCCTCCAGCATGTGTAATAATCGCACATCTTTTCACCTGACAAGTTCATGTCGATCAGCTCTGTGCACATTTGTACTATTCCTCATCCTTCAAATTATCAGCACAGCTGAGGCAATATTTCCAGCTCTGGTTTGCTAACATATTTTACCACTGTACCACCTGAGTGGCTCTATTCACTGTGCAGAAGACAGGAAACAGCCCAGACCAGTTCCTACTCACATCTTATTAATACATGATATTATAACAATGTTATTCTAGGGTTTTCACATCCCAGAAACATGGTGAATGTGTATTGGATGAACGTTTATTTCGAGGTTTGAATCAGGGTCGTTCTCTCTATTTTAGGTATGACGTGAATGCATTGAGTCTGGATTTCCTGGAGCTCTTAGAGCGCTTTATCCCATCGGACTATGAGTTGAAGCTATTCCAGAATTATGAACACGAGGGTCGATCTTTGCTGGATCTGTGTGATGAGGACCGCTTTATGGCACAGTTTGGTAAAATCCCGCAGCTTGCTAAGCAAATCAGCACACTCACCTTTATGGGTAACTTCAGAGAAAGTGTCCAGCTCCTTCAGCCAGTAAGTATTTATGTCATGCATGAGATAAATCCTGCTTATAGGATCTGAAGGCTTAATGTTATTCTGTTTTAATAGTGTTGATATAGTTTATTAGATACAAATGGTTTATTTAGTTTTTTTTCAGATTCAGTTTGTGAAAAGTGTCATTTAACTTAGTGTTTATTTATAAAAAAAAACCCACACAATTCATTTATTTTTGAATACCAAATGATTGAGGCATGATATATTTTTCATGATGACTGGTATTTAATTGCATATTTTTTTCAATTATTTCTAGTTTTTAAGAATATAACAGCTTCTAAGTCTTGGTGCAGTGATTGGATCATTTTTCACTTTTTACTTTGTTAACACAATTATTTAGCAACTGGATGCCATCATCACTGCTTCCATGTCCATAAAATCCTCCAGCAAACTGAAGAAGATTCTAGAGGTACGTAAATACATACATAATTTACATGTACTGTGAAATAAATTTTAGTATAATTTACTTTGTAGTTTAGTAACTTTTTGTTACTATGTTTAGTTTAGTTCTGTGTTAGGAAAATTGTAAAACTCTGATATGCTGCAGATCATTCTAGCATTTGGGAACTATATGAACAGTGGAAAGAGAGGAACGGTGTATGGATTTCGCCTTCAGAGTCTTGATCTGGTAGGGAAAACATCAACTTTTAGAAAATATTACAATTCTGTAGGGCTGTCCACAACCAAGGATTTTGTTGGTCGACCAGTGGTCATCATTTACTCCAACTAATCGACTAATAGTC
>JAOTRQ010075780.1:0-11962 GCA_028565875.1 Hoplisoma paleatum
GTGTGTGTGTGTGTGTGTGTGTGTGTGTGTGTGTGTGTGTGTGTGTGTGTGTGTGTGTGTGTGAGTGAGTGAGTGTGAGAAAGCCCTGTTTTATGGCTCAGAGCTGGTACTTTCCCAGAAAGCATCACTTTACTTTTTATATGAGTAAGTAAGCGATTCTGGGAAGGCAAGGGTTAATTTCTTACTCCCACTGCCGTTTCTCCTCTTTTCATCTTGGTCCTGACACCGTTTAAAAAAACCTTAAATAAAGTAAACAAAATGACAAACACTGAATAAATGTCACAATAAAGGTCGGGACTGCACTGGAACACAGTGGGAACATGTGGGTGCTCATCAGAGCCCATACTCTGGGACAGGGAGTTATAAAATGTCTCTCTTTTTTATTTCTCTCAAAAATCAACAAATATCCATGTGGCACATCTTTGGACTGTGGGAGGAAACCGGAGTACCCGGTGGGACCCCACACAGACACGGGCAGAACATACAAACTCCGAACAGAAAGCACCGGCTTGCCGTACCATGGGGTCTCAGTGTTAACCCTACTGCCCTTTCAACTCAAGTTCTGTCCAATTATCCTGACTGTACGTTATGTTTTTAGACCGTGGGAGGAAACACACTTGCAGAACGGGCCGAACATCAGCGGAACATCGATTTGTTATGTGAAAGATTTTATTTTGGGAAATAAAATAATAAATAATTAAAATCAGTTTCGGAACCCGAGAGTCGGTTTAGTGTTCACCACATCAGTTATCCATCCTATTGTTGTTCCGTTTATTTATTAGCGTTAAGCACAAAGTCCCGTCTCTGGGTACTGCACCAGGTCCAATATTTCGGCTTCCTGTATGCTTGTCAATGTGAGTGTCTGTGTGTGTGTGCGTGCGTGCGTGTGTGTGTGTGATGAGAATGGCGGGGGAAGGAAGGAGGCTGAAGATACGATACAGGGCTGAGAAATTAAATTCCCTTACGACCCTTAAACTGGTTGCTAGCTGGGAATCCAGCGTCCACATTTGACTTGCAAATCCAGGTGCAAATGAAGGGATCTGGGTGAGGGCGTGTCTGCTAGGTGGTCGTGTGTCAACCAGGTGCACGGAGTGTGTGTGTGTGTGTATGCGATACTGAGGTGCACTTTTGACATGTTCGGTCACGCCCGCCACTCGTTTCGGGCAACTCTCAGGACCGCCATCCAGAGGGCCCCTGAATGAGGGGATGAGCTTCTTCTCACACACTCCGAGGGTACAGAGGGTTCTTGAAGGCCTCCCGGAACTTGTGTCCAGTCTGAGATGTGACATTCATGTGATCAGAAGAAGCAAATCTGGAGTTTTCGATTTTTGGAATGTCAGACCCGAGGCTGATACGATGATACGAGATCCATCGTTTAGGATAGAACGCAACATGGCGAAAGTATTTTGACACCGAAACGTCGCATTTATGGCCACCAAGAGCCGATAGTTTGTAGTTTGGGACTCTTTCTGCTGAACTTTGGGACGTGAGGACAGTTTGAGGCACCGTTCAGGATAAAACACTCGCTCACAGTCTGGATTCAAATTCATTCCAAATGTTAAAGCTAAAAAAAACAAAACAAAACAAACCCACAATACAGACACTTATATTTGTTTATTTGACATGTTTTAGGTCTTTTCTGTGCTGCATTTGTACTGTAACTTATCATGTATCCCAATGAGACGTTTCTGGTAAAATAAATAAATATGAATAAGAATAAGAACACATTTTTAATAAAATATAATCCATCCATCATTTTGTGTTACCGGCACTTCGGATCATGGTGGGGCACGTATTGCATGAATACATTCAACACCTGAACAGATCTCCAGTCTGTTGCACGGTACAGAGACAAGCACTGGACACATGTGAGCTCACTGCTGCCCCCTAGTGTGTGTTCACTAATGTGTGCAAACGTTTTACTGCACGGTTTGGTAATTCCTACGTGTGTGAAAAGCACAGCGTTGAAAATGGAAATTATTTCTGTTTGTACGCTGTTTATATAATAATATTTGTGCCTATTTTCCGACGCAATTTACATTTTATCTACGGTGAAGATAATTAATCTAAAAAAATAATAAAGATTCGGGCAGCAGGGACGCTCGTGCTGGTGGATTTCGTGCTCATATCGTAAGACGACGGTGTGTGTGTGTGTGTATATATTTGTTCTCTTTTGTGACCTGTAGTTATTTGTGGGTCGTTGCCAGGCTCTCCAGGGCGTGTGCACGGGGGATTTTCAGGCGTTCTGTAAAGTTTTTGCTGGCACCGTGGGGGGTCGTGTCAGGGCGTGCAGTGTGGGACCTCGGTGATTCGACACTGGAACTCATTTGACTTGCAAATGTCAAATGCAAATCAGCGATCTGAGAGAGTGTGTGTCAATGAGGAGATAGCAGAGCTCCCAGGTGTGTGTGTGTGTGTGTGTGTGTGTGTGTGGGAATGAGGGAGGTGGTGGAGGTGTACCAATACAATTTGGGCGAATGCTCTGGACCCTGCAGTAGAGAATGCTTTTTGTTAATATTATATTTGTTTCCTAACGTAACTCGCCGAAGATTTGAAAGCCGAGCTGATTAATCAGTGACAAGACGGAGTGATTCGGACGCTTTTGGGATCCTGTCACAAACAGTGGGGGTGGGGGGTTGTTGTTTGTTTTTTGTTCGATTTGATTTTAACTAGAAAACAAACATTTCATGTGAGAGTCACGTGACGTTCATGGGAAATTTGTCCATAAACTTTCGAATGCATTTACATTGACATTTACATTTTTAAGCACTTTAAGCAGACGCCTTTATCCAAAGCGACTAACGTTACAGTTACACTATACAGTCAGAATAGTTATGGAATAAGGGGGGGCCTCGCTCAAGGGCCCAATAGCAGATAGCATTGGTGACAACTGAACCGGTGACCTGTGCATTACTACTTCTAACCACTGGGCTACACCTGATTTGATTTGGAGAACCTTGGTTTGTAATCAGAAGGTTGTCGCTTCAAATCAAATCAAGGGCTGATAAGCAGCCTCCGTTGGGCCCTTGAGTAAGGGCCCTTAACCCTTTTCCAATCAAGCTAGGAGATGTGGAAATATGATTAGTGATTAAGGTACATTTGGAGATACTGAATATTGTCCTCTGTGTGTGTGTGTGTGTGTGTGTTTGTGCGTGTGTTTACCCTGTTCGGGTGTTTAGTGTATTCACCCAGTGTGTGTCCCACCGTGACCCTGACAAGAACATCAGAACATCCACAGCTCGTATCGCATCGGACCAGAACCAGAACCAGCCAAGTTCAAAACGCAGTCGGCTTGGCGCCCCCTAAAGGAGACTCCAAGTCAGTCTTAAGTTTAAGGTACTAGGAATACATCCACCCGCGCAGTCAAAGTGGAAAAATAAGGGGGGGGGGGGTGTTGAAATGACCAATCAGATTGCAGGAATTCCTCAAGTCGTCAGATCTTCTCCGCCAGAACACGGAGCATCTCGACTTTACATTGCAAATTAGAACTCAAATGTGAAGTTACTGCCAATTTCTTTTAACCCCCCCCCCACCACACACACACACAAAGGCAAATAGTACTAAAATGCAAACTTTTATTGACTGGGAAATTGAACCTTGGCCCTTTTAATTAGCTACGTAGAATGTATCCTAGCCAATGTGCCTGGGGGTGGGAAGGATGGGGGGTGGTTGTGTGCCTCACTCAAGGGCATTTCAGTTTAGACACGTCAACTCTCGAAATCGAACCGGCAACCTTCAGGTCACAAGGCCAGTTTTCTAGTGACTTAAAAGATCCTGGTCAAATATGTTAAGAAATGAACGTGAGTGTGTGTGTGTGGACTTTACTCCAGAGTCCAACTGTGATAACTTAGAAGTGGAGTTTAAACCAACGACCCTTGAGCTGTATTCAGGTTTTCTTTTTCTTTTTCAATAATGACCACAGTTTCAGGTGCGCCTCTTAACGACCCCGCCCCAATACCCCCACACCTACACCACCACCACCACCACCTCCAACACTCCTCGAACCTGCCGCAGGCTCGGGAGAAGATAATGCTTCTTTGAATGTTATCACTGTTAGTCATGTTGCTCTGTACAAGCTTATTATGAGGTCACAATATGATGCAGTAGCTCAGAGCCGCGGGAGATCAGAACCAGATGGTTCGCTTACAGCCGCCAAAATCATCGCATCTGGGGTGTGAAGATCAAAACCAGGATTTTTGGGGCTGAGCTTTGCTTAAAAGGTGTCGCATTTTCAAGATGTACTGGCAGCAAAACTGAAACAAATACCAGCAAATCAGCTGATGGGGAGAACCTACAAAAGATCCATTTACTGGGTTTTTAACGTGGTCTTTTATATGAACTGCCCTTGTCATCGGAAGGTAAATTCCAAGGGTCTAAATGCCACCACTGTGGTGCCTTTTGGAACCAGGCACCGAACCCCTAACTGTTCAACGGGGGGCGCCATAGCTAGAATAGGGCTGCCCACTGATCGGGACACGTGTGTGCTCACGACTGCTCTCTAGTGTGTGTTCACTGGTGTGTGTAAATGTTTGACTGCACGGATGAATTCATGTGTGTGTAACGTAAAAAGCACGTGGTGAAAGAGTAGCGTTCTTTGTCTTTGGACTGGGAAGAAGCCTGAGAACCCAAACATACACCTCCCAGACTGGGCATCAAACCCTGAACCTTCTGGGAATTCTTTTTTTCTTTTAATCTCCGGATGATTTTCCTCGGTGACGTTTTTCTAGTCGTTTTTCGTTTCACGTCTTTCATTTATAAAAATGTTTTTTTGTCTGTAAACTTTATTTCAAACGAGGATTCGGATGGTCCTAGTGCCTCCTGGAGATGATGCGGGTGTGAGAACTTCTCCTGGCACGAACCCTCCGGCGTCGGCATTATAGGGAACCTCGTCATTATCACCTGCAGCATCTTGACAGATGTGAAATCCAGTCGTGCCTGTTCTGCCCCCACTTTCCTCTCCGAAGCTGGAATTTAGAGGAAAGCAGAAGCACCACAGAGAGGAAGAAGCATTGAAGAAAAGAGGAAGAAGAAGAAGAAGAAGAAAGTGGCTTATCTGGGTGTGATTATCTCACCCGACAGGTTCGGGCTTCTCCATCCGAACATCAGGATTTGAAACAAAGCAGCTTTAGAAATTCGTCTGAATGTTTGTTCCGCTCTTCAGTTTATTCACGTTTAATTACACCTGCAAACAAAAGTTCAATAAAATAAACAGAAGTTTGAAGACTCACCCCGCCTCAAAATACAAAATAAAAATGAACATTTATTTCATTTCACCTTCAGAGTTAGATTTTGCAGTTTTCATGCCAAATCAAAACAAAAAAAATAAATAAAAGCTGTATTTTGTTGTTGTTGTTGTTGTTGTTGTATGTGTTTTGCATTAATAATTTGCTCAGGATGGAGTTACATAGTAAAGATCTGAGATTTAAACCCGAATCTCTTAATAGTGCAGAAAGTTCTTGAACTAAACATTGAAATGAAACTTTATTATAATTATTAATATTATTATTATAATGATTTATTATTAGGACTCGTATGTGTGTCACGATGTCTTAGTGGTCAGTGCAGTCGTCTCGGGTTCGAGTCCAGACTTTAATGACAAGCTGTCAGGTTTTTTCATTTAAATTGGAGATACTGAAAATGATGATTGAGGAGCACACACACACACGTTCTCACTGATATCATCTCCCACCAGACCGTCCTTGTTTTACGATTTGTTACGAGAGTCGATATTCGTCTGAACAAATAAGAGACAATCACGGGACGAAGTCTCGACACTTCGATATGTGTGCGTGTGTGTAGGACGGGCGCTAAGACGGACGTGAACCCTACAGCGGCCTGATGGCGGCCCTCCCACAGGCGAGTCCAGACCTGTCAGGATCAGGACTCGGAGCGCAGGGAAAGAACAGGAACAAGACTGACGGGATTCCAGCCCAAGTGTCCCGACGACGGGAGTATCGACCTGTTCTCTTTCCCACGAGAACACACACACACACTCACTCTCTCTCTCTCTCTCTCTCTCTCTCACACACACACATGGTCATTCCACCCATACATTGCATCCCTCCATTCACATTACATTATCCAGATCGTGCACAGTACACCTCGGCAGTGTGTGTGTTTCACTCTGTACCTTGCAACAGACTGGTTACCTGTTCAGGTGTTTTGTGTATTCACTCAGTGTGACGTCCCCCTCTCCGCTGTGACCCTAAACGGTATTAAGAGTTGTTACCCCTCACCAGGATCCTTATTGAGACTCCAGCTTCTATTTGATTTATTCTATCGTGTGTGTGTGTGTTTATTTTTAGGGCTGGTGCTGGATTTGTTTACATGGCTGCCGAATGTTCTATTTGTTTTGAATTGAATGATTTAATCAGCGTTTGTTTAAAGCCCTGAAACGATTTGTACACACGAATGATGTGCAGGTTGAGACACGCTGAAGGTTTAAAGGAAGTACGGAAGCTTCAGCCGCCGCTGCACCAGCCGCACCACTCCGGTTCTTCCGGTTTGTGTCCTGTTTAACTTCCTGCTTTTCTTTCTAACGTCCTTCTAGTCTCATAAACTTTTAATCCTCAGACAATATTGGGTTTGATTTTTTTTATTCTTTTAATGAAACGTTTGCACGGATGATGAGTTCTATTGTACATCTGTGTTTAATAATACAGCTCATATCAAGACATTTTAAACTTTTAAACCAGTCCTTACTTATATTTAAACCAGTCCTTACTTATATTTAAACCAGTCCTTAATTATATTTAAACCAGTCCTTACTTATATTTAAACCAGTCTCTTCTAATATCTAAACTAGTTTCTCCATATATTTAAACCAGTCCTTACTTATATTTAAACCAGTCCCTTCTAATATCTAAACTAGTTCCTCCATATATTTAAACCAGTCTTTACTTATATTTTAACCAGTCCCTCCTTATATTTAAACCAGTCCATTCTAATATCTAAACTAGCCCCTCCTTATATTTAAACCAGTCCATTCTAATATCTAAACTAGCCCCTCCTTATATTTAAACCAGTCCTTACTTATATTTAAACCAGATTTTATCTTTTATTCAGTCCTCTTTACCTTTAAACCAGCTGTCCTTATTTTTAAACATCGGTCAGCATCACACACACACATACACACACACTCACAAGGTTTTGTCCGGGGATTTTCCTCCCGGTGTTCTGGTTTCCATCAACCGTCAGTTGTCGTTACTAGATAAAGTCCAGTGTGTGTGTGTGTGTCCACTGGCATGTCTTTGGACTGTAGCAGTAAACCCACAGGGAAGCCAGAAGAACATGCAAGAGATCACGATCCGGCTCCACCTGGGAAATCGAACCCGAGACCTTCCTGATGGTTACTTGAGGTCTGGGAACCCGAGACCATCGAGAGGTTCTGAGTTCGAGTCCCATTAGAGTTAATACGGTCTCTCAGTACTCATGATAAAAAGTATGTGTACCCACGAGGTGTGCAGTTTTGTTGTTAGCGATGCCGACGGCTGCGGGTTCGAGGGCAGCGTCGCCCAGTCCCATGCCCGCATGCCCCACTCTACCCCCCTCAACCCCCCTCCACTCCCCCCCCGGGGTCACAATAACACCGGAGAGCCTCTGATCTGGGTCCAAGAGAGGCGAAGGAAGTGGTTTCATCTGTAAACGTGGATCATTTGGGTTCATTGTGGACGAGCACAATGAGTAGAAGGACTTGTGTGTGTGTGTGTGTGTGTTTGATGTGAGTCTGTAATTAACGCCGCCGCCACTCTTTCATCTTTACCGATAATTTAAACGCCGAGCACAAATCCAGCTGTTTGAAAAGAAGAGGGAAACTGAAAAGCTGTCGTACTGCGGCGGGCCGGCGTCAGGCGGCGCTAGTGTACGCCCGGGGGGGCAACCCAGGGGAGGGGGTGGTGAGGTGTAAGGTAGGGGGTGTGGTGGGGCATACAAAAGAGGGAAAGGTGCTAATGAAAGCCTGTGTGTGAGTGTGTGTGATTAAACCCAACATAAACAGTGTGGACAGTAAACGCACGTGTGTGTGTGTGTATGTGTGTTTGTGTGTGTGTAGATGATGAGGGGCTCCGACTCCACAATTGTTCTCTCTCTCTTTCTCTCTCTCTCCAGGTTTTTTATCACCTGTTTACTCACACAAAACACCAGCGCACTCACGCCAAACAAAGAGACGAATACTTGACTCTCGTTTGCATGAATGTGGACGCGGTGGAGGAGGTGTGTGTGCTTGTGTGGGGGGGTGGGGGTGTGTGAAAACTTTCCAGCTCTTATGAAAATTTGCTCCAGTTTACTGAAACTTGATGCGTCTTTATTGGAGCTGATGAACGGCACCACACATCAGCCGCTCGTGTCACTGATTCGCCGCTACGCTTGCATCATCATCGTCGTCACTGTCGCTGTCATCATCGTCGTCGCCGTCGCCGTCATCATTTTCGTCATCGGCATCACATAAAGATCGTCATCCTTTTAAAGCTTCCTTGGCCTTGTATTATTTTTTATTATTAAAGTACCTGCTTTTCTGTCTGTCTAAATTATATTAATGGACACGGTGGAGGAGGTGTGTGTGTGTGTGTGCTTGTGTGTGTGTGTGCTTGTGTGTGGGGGTGTGTGTGTGAAAACTTTCCAACTCTTATGAAAATTTGCTCCAGTTTACTGAAACTTGATCGTCTTTATTGGAGCTGATGAACGGCGCCACACATCACTGATTCGCCGCTACGCTTACATCATCATCGTCGTTTATTAATATAATTATTTATTCACCTCCAAACCAATCGACCGTCTCACCTGTCTCACCTGTCTTTTTAAACCGTCTTACCCACCGACTCACAGAAGCTCTGACAGAACCCAACAGCTTCAGCACTGTGCCACCTCACCGCAAGAAGTCCCGGGTTCAAATCCCAAAGCAGACCCGTGGTCTTTCTGTGTGGAGTTTGCATGTTCTCCCCGTGTCCGGGTGGGTTTACTCCGGGCACTCCGGGTTCCTCCCACAATCCACAAACATGCAGGTACGTAAGGCCAGTTGAAGGTACGAAATCGTCCATAAGCGTGTTTGATGTGACTCGCGTGTGAGGAACGAAACCCGTCTCCTGTCATGGGTGGTAAACAGAAGTGTAAAAAACATGTGTATAAATAAATAAACAAACAAACCAAATAGAGCGTTTGTTTACGTGCTATATTGATTTTAATTCCATTTGGTTTAACTCGAGGACGGCGACGGTTCTTCCTCGGTACACTCTCACCCTCGGCTTGTTCAGCAGGAGTTGGGTCTGTCGGTCCTGGATTCTGTGAAGTAGCTTTTTGAGACGAAGTATTTTATGTTTTCTGGAGATTGTCACGTACGAACCCCGATCTAAATGTAAACGCGATGTAAACGTTTGTTATTTATTTCATGAGAAGAGGCAGAATGGGTTCGACTGGCCCAACTGGATCCGCTCGAGCGATCAAATCCTGAACAACACCAAAACAAACATCTTGTTTGTTTAGTTGTTAAATAAACAAGAATCCGATAAGGGAGGTGCAACATGTCGTACAGTACTGGTGTGTGTGTGTGTGTGTGTGTGTGTGTTTACCTCCCAACCCTGGTGTTTGTTATTGGGGCCCATGACGCGCAGACCGGTGCTACAGGTTTGACGTGTGTAACAGGGTTGCAGTGTGTATATGTGTGTGTGTGTGTGTGAGAGAGAGAGAGAGAGAGGGAGCATGTTTGGACTGCTCCCGGATCCAGGAGCGGCATGAGATGATCCGGGGGTACAGAACGAGGAAAAGAGGGCAGAGGCAAACCAAACCTCGCTGACCCGCCTTTCATTCGAACCCGGTTCCACCGGTCCGCTCACATAGTGCTCGTCTTACCGTCAACCAGGCTAATCACCTCTCTTCTGCTTTCTCTTCTTTCTCTTTCTCTTCTGTGGCACCCCTCAACACACAATGGTGTGTGTGTTTGTGTGTGTGTGTGTGTGTGTGTGTGTTTGTGTTATTTGTAACACAGCTATACAGATACAAAATAACAATTATAATAAGTCCAAAATCTGTCGCATAAATGACCTCCTACATCACTGTGACAGTGGTTGCTAAGCGGTTAAGATGCCGGACAAGTAATCAGAAGGTTGTCAGGTTCAAACCCCACGTGGATCATTGTTGGACCCCTGAGCAAAGTCCTTAATTACTTACATTATGTTCCATCTCTTATAAATAAGCACCTGTTAAAAGCTAGAGGGGTTGGGTCAGAATGCAGGGTCAACTTCTACACCACTTCTTACACACTCACACAATTTAACTGTAACCCCCTGCCACTCACACACACACCCTAACACCCCCCCCCCCCCCCCCCGAACACACACATCTCAAAAATTACAACTCCTTCACACTTCATTATAATTTTGTGCCCATGTTTATTAGCTGGATGGTTTGGTATCCTGTTTTGCAACATCCCAAGCTTCAAGGTGAATGTGTGTGTGTGTGCATGCATGCGTGTGTGTGTGTTCATATTACGTTTCTAGGCTGAGTTCCACACATGACAGGTTGGGCAGCCCCATTGTTTCCCAGCACTCCTCTACACTCCCGTCACTGAGGGAATCATTTTGGTTACGGATCAGAAAAGGATCTGATCAAGTCTCATCAACTTTTAGTGTGTGTGTGTGCGTGTGTGTTGTCCTGTACGCGTCCTGTAACTCATCTGTTACATCGCTGAGCCTCGGCCGCCACTTGACCCCGTCGCTCAGGCCTTATTTACCTACTTCTAATATCCACCTGGAGGTTAAAATGTCCCTCTGTTGTGTGATATATTCCACCAACTAAAGGGTGCGATAAAATGAGATCATCAGTGTTATTCGCTTCGCCTATCTCGACTCGAACCGACGACCTTCTGATTACTATACCTGTCCCCTTACCACCAGCGACACATATAAATGAATTGTGCCTGAAGGTCACAGCTAAAGTGACACTGTGTGTGTGTGTGTGCGTGTGTGTGTGTGTATGTTTGTGTGTGTGTGTGTGTGTGTGTGTGTGTGAATGTGTGTGTGTGTGTGTGTTGTTTATTCGAACCCGTGTTTGGGTGTGGCATCACTGATGAGACTGTGTGTTTAGGGAGATGTGGTAACGGGTGTGTCTGTGGTCTCTCGGGTGGGTGGGTGTGGCAGACAGTGGGGTTCTTACCCCAACGCATCATTGTGTGTGAAAGGTTGCCGGTTCGATTTCGAGAGCCGACTGGTGCATCACAGCCCCCCCCCCCCCAAATTGCTCCCCGGGCACCGTTTCTACAATAGGGCTGCCCACCGATCTGGCCATGTGTGCTCACTACTGCCCCCTAGTGTGTGTTTTATGTGAAAACGTTCTCTTTAGGATCAATTAATTATTATTTTACATTGTAAAATGCTTACACACACGCACGCTCGCACACACACACACACACACACACACACACACACACACACACACACACACACACACACACACACGTTCAGATTAAAACAGGATCAGTTAATGAGTTAAATCATGATTCGTATATACAGTTAATAATTCTATTTACAGTTTTAAAGAGTAAAGATGTTAATCTCCTGGGCTGTGATATAACCGACCTGATGGGGGAGCTGGAACAAGAATCTGAGAGGTAAAAAATAAATAATAATAAATAATATAATTGTTTGCAGCCAATTATAAATAAAACGCAGTAAACGTCACATTCGAAACGATTCATTTCGGCTGCTTCCGCTGGAGGGCGACAGAGTCACATTAACAGAGAGACAGACAAACATTTTGTGCATGAACATAACCATCCATCCATCCATCCATCCACCCATCCATTCATCCATCCACCCATCCATCCCTCCATCCATCCATCCATCCATTCATTATCTGGTTTCACCCAGTGCTTTATTCCTTCCAAGGTCACGGTGGGACACACACTGTTTGAATACAGAGACGAAGACATCCACACACACATACAATTTTCAGTATCTCTAACCAACAATAT
>JAOTRQ010075790.1:0-11960 GCA_028565875.1 Hoplisoma paleatum
GTCAAGCAGTTGGTTGTCGGCTGGCTGGGGCTGAGTTTGGTCTCACCCCAGCTCGCCCCGCCGGCGCGTTCCTGCTTGGGTATCTGTTGTGTATTTTGTCTACTAACAATTCTCTCTTTATTATTAACATTGTATATACTGGTGATCTAACACTCTCTCTATCTCCCCATATCTCCTTCATTGCTACATCTCTGGTCGCTCATGGTCCCATCCGTACGCAGCCTCGAGCAGTTCACTATCCATCTGTTCTCATCTCTCCTATTTAGTGTCTTCAGCTCTTCTTCCTTCTCTCATCTACTCTATCTCACTCTATCCCTGTTCTGTATTAGCATTTATTATTTTGTCCTCAGACCTGTATTGCAGCCCTGTCATTTTCCTTCATAGTGTTCAGGGTAGTTATTTCCTCTCCAGTGTTTCCCTTCCTGTCTGAACCACTATTATTTTGTTTTGTTGTTTTTGCTCGGCGTGTTCTCTGCTCTGTGTGTCCAGGTTCCCATCGCTACCCTGGTTCAAAGTTGCTCATCTCGTACAGCAGAATACGCCCTTCCTCTGCTCCTCCTGCCATTGTCTTCATACATTTATTGCTCATTACTGCTGTGCTTATCATTCAATAAACTTCTGTTGTTCTGCATTTACGTCTCCGACTCGCTCCTTATAGTAGATTCTGACATCAACCAAGGTAAATTTATAAATAGCTTGTTGGAAGATTGCTGTCAGTGTTGCTTCCTAAGTGGACAGTTTGATTTCACAGAAGTTTGATTTACTTGGAGTTATATTAAGTTGTTTAAGTGTTCCCTTGATTTTTTTGAGCAGTGAATATAAAGCTTATACAGCTTATTCTACTTTTGTAAATTACCTTCTTTTGCCTTTTCCTACTTTTTACTTCTTAAATTGTAGTTTACATTAATGTTTACAATTGTTGGTTGTAATTTCGAGTGTTCGGATGGAGTAGTTACAAAGTATTTCACTGCCGAAACTTTGATTTGAAGAGCCACATTAGGTGTGGCTGGGACCCACCTCAAAGAGGTGGAGTTCTGGGTTGATTCTGGGTTAGTGACCCCAGCAACTTTATTGACCGCAAACTAGTCAACTAGCTCGGACTTCACCCTCAGCGTCTGGAGGTTCCCTTGTCTATTGTGTGCCATTGATGGACCCATTCAGGAGAAAACACCGACGATTGGTAAAATGGTGAAACAATTTCATTTTTTATCACTTGTTCCTCCAAAATGCAGGCAATTTTGGGGTACCCCTGGTTAGCCTTGTACAACCCAAACATAGACTAGTGCACACGGTCTATATTTTCTTGGGCACCCAAATATAAGGAGGCCTGCTTAATTCTGCGGTCCGAGCAGAAAACCTCACCATCGACGGCACATGGTATGCTTTCTAACTTCACACAGGTACCGGAGGAGTACCATAATCTGGCAAATGCTCAATGTTTACCCCCTCATCATCCCTTTGATTGCACCATTAACCTACTGCCACTAACCTCCTCAAGGTCACCTCTTTGCGCTCGCGGTGCCCGAGAGAAAAGCCATGGAGAAGTACATTTGAGAGGCGCTGGACTTAGGGTTTATCCGGCCGTCTAATTCTCCTACTGGGGCAGGGTTTTTTCGTGGGCAAAAAGGATGGAACCCTGCGGCCATGCATAGATTATAGGGGGTTAAATGCTATCACGATAAGGGACAGATACCCCTTCCCCTAATGCACACTGCCTTCGAAACCCTTTAGAAAGCAATCATATCTTTACCAAGTTGGATTTGCGAAGTGCATATAATCTGATAATCTGATCTGATTCGGATCCGCGTGGGAGATGAGTGGAAGACTGCATTTATCACGCCCACTGGGCATTATGAGTACCTGGTTATGCCCTATGGGCTCACTAATGCACCTGCTGTCTTCCAAAGCTTTATTAATGAAGCTTTGTGAGAAGCATTGGACCGTGTACCTGGATGACATACTTATTTACAGCAGGTCCCAGCGAGAATACATTGCCCATGTGCAACGCGTGCTGCAGTTACTAATGGAACAAGGGTTATATGTTAGGTTGGAGAAGTCCCTCTTTCATGTGCCCACAGTGTCTTTTGAAAAATCAGGCAGTACAAAAGTGGCTAGTCCCACAATCATTGCAACAGGTTCAGAGGTTTCTAGGGTTTGAAAATTTTTACATCGATTCATCCAAGGGATCAGTTAAGTGGCAGCACCACTGACTGAATTAACCAAACGCATTGTGGGTCCATTCAGATGGACACAAAAGACACAGGAAGCGTTTGAGACCCTTCAGCGATGTTTGACCACCCCTCCTGTGTTGTGCCGTCCGGATCCAGCATTGCCATTCATTGTAGAGGTGGATGCATCGGAAGTGGGGGTGGGTGCGGTGTTGTCCTATCGCCTGAGGGATGACCAAAAGGTTCCTACTTCTCCCACAGGCTAACGCCAGTGGAACACAACTACCCCATTGGTGATAGGGAGTTTCTGGACGTTAAGCTGGCTTTAGAGGAGTGGCATCACTGGTTGGAGGGCTCGCCTCACCCATTTTTGGTCTGGACCGACCATAAGAATTTGGCCTACATTCAACAAGTCAAACAATTGAATGCTCGACAGGTCCGATGTCATTATTTTTTGAACGGTTCAGGTTCACTCTGTCATATCGACCCGGTTCAAAAAACACCAAGCCTGACACATTGTCACGTCAATGGGATCCTCCGAATCCTGACACTGAACCAGAGCCGGTTCTTCCTGGGACCCAAATCGTAGCCCCGCTCATGTGGGACATTGAACAAAAGGTTCAGGTAGCTCAGAGAAGGGAACCAGACCCAGGGGGAGGACCCGCAAACAAACTATACGTGCCTACTAGTGTGCAAAACCAGGTGCTCATATGGGGGCATGCCTCAAGCTTTACAGGGCACCTGGGTGTGTAACGCACACTGGATTTTATAAAAAGTCTGGTTTTGGTGGCCGAATATGCAGAAAGAAACTAGGGCATTTGTGGTGACCTGTGAGATCTGCACAAGGAACAAGGCACCTAGAGCTTGGCCACAAGGTCTCTTAATGCCACTGCCTACTTCGTCTTGACCATGGTCCCATCTATAAATAGACTTTGTCATGGGCAAAGACATGAAGGTAGTGCTTGTGGTAGTGAACCGTTTCTCTAAGGCATGCAAGTTCACCCCACTCACGGCACTACCATTTGCAAAACAAATGCCGCAAATTCTACTCAACCAGGTAGTCAGACCTCATGGTATCCCTACGGATATTGTATCCGATTGAGGGCCACAGTTTGTAATTCGATTCTGGCATGAGTTCTACACAATTATGGGGGTGTCAGTTAGCCTATCCTCTGGATACCACCCAGAATCAAATGGTCAACCAGAAAGGGCAATTCAAGATCTTACATGCTCTCTGAGGTGCTTAACTGCCGGTAATCCATGATCATGGATCAACAAGCTTCCATGGGCAGAATACACTCACAACAACCTCAGACATGTGACAATTGGCATGTCACCATTTGAATTCCAATTTGGTTATACGCCTCCACTCTTTACATCACAGGAGGTTGAGGTTGGGTCTTCCGGACCACAACAGTTGGTCCGCAGATGTAAGGAGGCCTGGCATAGGGCAAAACGCTCATTAGAAGCTACTAGCACCACGATGCGGCGTACAGCGGACAGGAGACGGCAGGAGGGGAAATGATACAGGATTGGGCAGCAGGTGCTCTTGTGCACACAAGGCCTACCCCTACAAGGAGAGACTGAGAAGTTGGGTTCTCATTTAAAATATTAAGAAGAGTGAACCCAGTCACATATCTTCTGGAGCTGCCTCCCGGGTTAAGAATTCATGAGAATTCTTGAGAATTCAGAGACCTGATGACGTCCATCGAAGACTCCCAGACTAGGGCCAGGTCAAGGTCAAGTTCAAGCACAAGATCTCAACCAAGCCTATCGCCAGATGATCGCAGATCTTCGACAAATGCGTGAAGCAGCATTTTCTGCTGTTATCAACACCTCAAAGATTTCGAGCTGCATTCAACAGGAAGACGAACCCGCCTGGTGCATCGTACCCAAGTCCACAAAGACTTTTGCGGCATTCATGAACTTGACTGACGTGGGCCTGTGGAAGCGCATCTAAGAAACTCTTTTCTAATGAATATGAAACCTGAAATCTCATCTCATCTGAAAAAGAACTGTGTAGGGTACACGAGAGCCACCCTAACTACCATTAAAGAACATGCCAAATACCACGAGTCTCTCTAATACCCAGCAACAAAGAAAGAAAGCTCAGAAGTAGGATGATACTACAAGCAAGGCAATGCTGACTATGATTTCAACCGTGCAAACAGCATCAGAACAAGGAGAATGGAGAAGCCAGCCCAACGAAGGTTTCCAGAAGAGAGGTGGAGAACCCAGAAAAACCTTTGATTGGGATGAAAGAAAAGTTTTCAAGTGTCACAAGAAAGGACATTTTGCAAATAACTGTCATACCAATGACTGATGATGAGGACAAACCTCAAAACAAGCCTAAACGAGGGGTGACACAGGAGGAGGAGGACTGATGGGACGAGGAAAGGCTGGACCAAACTCAAAGCTACATTGAAGACATTAAAAAGGAAGTAACCTCTAAATGTAATAATTATCAAAATGTTACAAAAACAAATTAGCTCAGGCCCATTAGGTTTACCCAAAGTAACGATTAATGTTAACGGTAAAAATGTGGATTTTCTGGTAGATTGTGGAGCTACTAAGTCTGTAATTTAGTATTCTTTGATTCACTGTATTGTATAAAAGGTTAAATAAGTACTGTAATAGGAGTAAAGGGCAATCATATTGTAGAACAAGTGTCTTCAATGTAAAATACAAAATGCACAGTTTGAACATTGTTTTTTTTTTTAATGCCTGCAACCTGCCCATTAAATCTCGTGGCCAGGGATTTAATATGTAAGTTACAATGCACCTTGTCCAGTGGTCCGGAAGGAATGTTTTTAACCTGGAAAGATGATATTTGTGTGTGTGTGTGTGTGTGTGTGTGTGTGTGTGTGTGTGTACGTCGCTCTCTGCCCTGCTCTCTCTGCTCCACCTCACGAACGTACCTGTCCTGCATCAGCAGCTGATCAGCGAGAATACATCAGCCTCTCGCACACAGTGGAAGCTGCCAGAAAATCGTTGTTGGTACGCTTGAGCGTCACGCTACGAAATCGATTGGCCGTAACTACACCTCGAGAACTTTGTACGTTTATCTAAACCCTAACCTGCCGAGGTATTCCAGTCCCTGCGTGCCGCCGCAGAAGAAGATTATTTTGTTATTTGTGAATTATTATTTGTTATTTTGTATTCCAGATCACCATTTTGTGCGTTTTTGTTTCTTTTTATTTTCCAGATCGCACTTCCGCATTCCGCCAGCACACGGCTCCTTGCATTCCTGCCATTCTCGAGCACCTATCATAACTACCACAACCCATTTCGAACAATAAAACAACATCTAACCATCTGTCATTGTCAGTGTGGTGTTCTGGGTTTCCATTTCACACCACCATTTCTAACAATATTCAGGGACTACAACACGTCCCAATGGTGTTGTATGTGTATGCATGGCAAATCAAAGGTTCTGATGTGATTTCTAAATTGTATGGCGAATGTAAAGACATTCTGCCCAAAACTTTGAATCTGAAAACAAAATCAAACCTTCACCGTGTTGCCCGCGTAACACCAAAGCATGATCCTGAATATTTCAAAGGGTTCCTTCGTGGCTAATCTGACAATGTATTTGCTACATATTTAAACTGGGACTCCCAGTGGGGAGCATTGAGTAATGGTTTGCATTCTCCTTTGAAGGAAAAACATACACATTTACATGTTTGTGTCAAGGGTATTGTTACAGTATGTTGATGATTTGCTGATTGAATCTGAAAATAAGAAAATGTGTCAAGAAGTTACTCTGAAACTACTTCAGCATTTGGGTATGTGCTCTTATTGCAGGACTTTTATTCCATCCTATGCTGAATTAGAGGGACCACTGAGAGATCTAATCTCTGCCAAAGCTTATGCTAACTCTCAGTTGCCATGGACACCACAAGCGGAAGTTGTGTTCTCAAAAAATGAGAGATATTTTGCAAACTTAGGCTCTGGGTATTCCTGACCCAGACTTTTATTCAGACTGTTGACTGTAAAGACAAGCACATGTTTTCAATTCTCACACAGCAACACGGAGGACAACAGAGACTCATGAGCTCATTACTCATGAGCGTAGCCATATTAGCAAAATGAGGGATATTGAGTATGACAAATCATTAATATGCACCAAGGAACATTTCACATACTCAAAATTTTGATCAACTTGCCTCATTTGTGCACAATCTAGAACTGGTTGCCCTACATTTTAAATTGTGTTTGAAAGAACCCCTGATACAAGGATGGGACCACCCAATGTGCTTGACCAATTGATTGATGAGCCAATGCTGCAAAACTGTGTTTCTCTCCACAACTGTCTCTCTGTTATCTCTAAGCAGGTGAAACAGTGTCTGCCATCACAAGCATCACATCCTCTCTATAAATTCAGACGAGACTCGATACTGGTGTGACTGGGTACTACTGAAAGATTTCAGACGTAACAAGTGGAATTAAACAGTGGGCGTTGACACCTGAACACGAGGAGCTGTTCGATTGCCTTTCCTTCCCACTATGTTTCTTCAGGCACTCTGTAACGACAGTGAAACATATCGTGAAGCAACAATAATAAGTGTATCGAGACTCCAAAACGAATGGGAAACTGAACAAGATTACATAATGGTCTAAGCAGATAGCAAATGGGAATTGATATTTTTCATGTACACAGTCAGTTAACATTTTGTCCACAGGGAACAGCAGCAGGATTATGCATAATTCAGGAAATACATGGTATGTACATAATGTGTATTGGTATTGTGGGAATCATCTGGTATTTTACTCTTTACCAAAGTTGCAAAGGGGCTGTTGTGTGATGATTTATCTACATGCTCATTTACAGATTCATTCTATGGCATATTATCGCACATAGGATCACACATTACCTACTTGACAACGCAGAGATCTAATCACTGATGTCACAGTTCCAGATGATCATGTGATAGTATCTGAAACTACCAGATTCTTTGAAATTCTAATTCCACACTTTGGGGTAAGAAATGTTAGACGGCAATTAACTAAAGTGCACTACAGACAAGCCCAATTTGTAAATGAAATCTAGCCATAGAAGGCATTAAGACTGAATTGACAGCAATGTTGTACTTGTATACAACCTAATGATGCTACTGATGGTAATATAACCAATGCTTTAAATCACATGGGAAAAAAAGCAGCACAACTTAGAAATGAGGAAGTAACTTCCCATCTGTGAAATCAATTTGGGTTTTTGACATTCTTTTCAGGTTGGAAATCTATCTTTATTTCTTTAATACCTTTGTTAATCATCATGTTGTTACTCTTATGCTGTGGACCATTTTTGTGCCAATGTATAACTTAAACAGTTCAAAATTCTGTAATGAGACAAATGCAGACCACCCAATTAGTACAACTTAACCCTGTTAATTTAGAGGGTGACAAGTATGATGATACTTACCTTGAACGTAACTTGAAAGATAGTCTTACCTGGTACTTAAAATGTACGTGCTTCACTAAGCAAATACGATTTTTTTGTATAATGACTTTGAAAATAATCAAAAGAAGGGAATTGTCAAGGAATTTAATCTTTTACTTGTATAAGATGTTATTGTTTTATTATTTTAGAAACTCATACACTAGAGCAATGTGTACCCAAAAGTATGTATGTTATCTATGCCTAAAAGAATGTGCCAAACTCCTTTTAGTTGGAGAAAAATGGTACCTATGTCCATGTCCTCCCAACAAAGATAAATGACTGGTTTCCCATCTTTAAAGAACAAATTGTCTTCTCATGACTTCTCATCAAAGCTAGCCCTGACTAGCTTCAGCTATAAACTTGCTCTCAGGGGTAAAAATTAGGCATGGCGATTACGGACTTTAGACTTTCTCTTTGTCTCATCTGTGTGGGTCTACTTGTGATCCTCATGTAAATTCTTTGCTCATTATCATAATAAATATACACTTAAGTTATATTATTTTACAACTTATGTCTTGTGCTAATTTTTTCCACAACAGATGTCATAAAAAATATCACAAACTACAGAGGCTATGATGCGATAGTTGAAATCTGAACTGCTTCTTTGAAACACCTCAGCAACACTTATCCGCTCAAACCCCGCTCCTATGTTGACCCTCCTGTCTTAGACCGCCTCACTCACTGTACCGGAGCACAATGTAAAATGGGAGCTTCTGACTGTGGACCCCAAGAGGGTCACAAAGAGCAATGGCTCACCTCTGGGTTGTACACTTGTAGTTACATTGTGTCGTGTTCCCTTTATCACTTAAACACAATTTAACTCAAAGTAATTCAAACTACTGTGAAATCAAACTGTCCACTTGGGAAGCAACATTGATTGACAACCAATTTCACATTCTTTTGTGAAACCGGAATAGGCAACAGCTGGAAATTTTTGGTAATTAGCAAAATGCACCCAATAAACAAGTGGTTCTGCAGGTGGAGACTACATAGCACTTCTCAGTACCTATCTGGCTGATGTTTTGGTCACATTTGAATGTTAGTGGGGCTTTCACACTTGTAGTAGCATGAGACGGACAACCCACATAAGTGGCTCAGGTAGTGCAGCTCATACAGGATGGTACATTAATGTAAGCTGTGGCAAAAAAGGTTTGCTGTGTCTGTTGTGGTTTGGCAGTGGGTCAGTAATGGTGTTGGATGGCGCATTTTTAGGGGCCGCACAGCCCTCTATGTGCTCGCCGGAGGTAGCCTGTTTGCCACACTATACCAAGATGAGATCATGAGATCATCAAGAATTGATCATTCTTGCAAGAATTAAATCCGGTGGCTTGGTATCTCAAATGTATTTGTGTGTTTGTCCTTCCACATGTTTACAGGAAATTTCCACAACAATTGGCGCTGCGAGCAGGGTTCCACATGTCTTGGGAGAGGTTTTATCAGCCATGGGCTCGTGACCCACACCGATCTTGTGAAAAACCAGTTCAAGCAGAGGTGATTTCTGGTGATCTTCCTCCCTTGACCAGCTGGAACCCAGACAAAACAGTATATGGTGGAAGACAGCACATCAATGTGATGAGGTGACAAATTTTTGTAGTAAAAGTAAACGCATCACCCCTTAAGTGAATAAGGAGTCTTGGTTGCACTAAGTGAGAGTGCAACTGCTCAGTTACACTAAGTGTGAGTGTAGTCGCTCGGCTGAGACCTCTAGACTTTTTATGTCAGAGTCAGTGAATGAATGAGTTTACAGTTTCAAAGAATAATAAAATATTTTACCAGTGTAAAACAAAGAAAAAACAAACAGGAAGTTATGAACTATATAAGTAGTAAGAAAAACAAACAAAATTAACTTTTAACTGGCGATCAGTTTTCTTAATTCACAGAAAGAAGCCCTGGGTGTTCCAATCCTCTGATCCCCTGCTCCAGCTGTGACCAAAGAGACGACAACACTGCAGATGAAGCAGCTACTGCACCACCAAAGACAGAGAACCTCCATCTGGAACTGCAAGAACAGTGCAAAACCAGACAACAACAAAGAAGAAAAGTTTCATACGGACTTTACTCGATCTCAAGCTCAACTGTGAGTGCCTCCACCTGATGAGACACATGATCAAGGTGTGGACTATGTTTTTTTCAGACCATAGACCGTGGAGGACATTAAATCTGTGTGCGAGGATTTACCTTCCATTTCTGAAAGAAGGACTAAACTTGTTGCAAACCTGAACTTGGTTACTGATGGATGGAAACAGTCTGTACACAACCTGGACAGCTACATGAGCGTCACTCAGAACTCTGATCCATATTCCGGGGTAGACATAAGCCCTAAGAGAATCATCTGAAAGAACTCTTTCTGAATGAACTGAAACTGGACACTAGCAGAACGTGTATATTTTTGCTGTACATGTGGAGAAAATGACAAAGAAAGTGACATATAAGAGAAGAAAAGACCAGTAAATGCTCCAATGTGCAGTTCTGAAACCGATAAAAGCAACTTCAACAAAGACGATCATTAAGGAAGAGGTCGATGTACGGTGGTGCGAGAACAGATGTGCTATGTCTGTGGACATTATTGAAGTAAACATCCTAAAGATCAAGGAGTATCTTGCCTTTGGAGGGGACGGAGGAATGACACATTCAGAGGCCGTTATTTTAAAACACACCAAACATCACATGCGGTAAGACTATTAATTAATATTAATATTAAGACTAATAATTATCAAATGTTTATGACAAACCCTTTCGCTGTACCTATGAGAGATTAGTAATTTGGGAATCAAATTATCCGATTTTTGGGGGGACATTGAGGGAACAATGTCTTCTGAAAAAGTGGACAGCGAACTGCGTAAGTCAGGGGAAAAAGTGTTCTTGTAGTGAGAGCCGGTGGAAACTTTCCACTGACGAGCTGAGCGGGTAAAATAATCTTATTTTTACTGACGAGCTATAATGTTGGTTGAAAGATAGCAACATTACTCTACAATACGCTTTTCTATTGTCGTCAACATTTTCAGTAAATCTTTAGAGATCACAAGTGTAATTTAGGAATTAATTGTATAATGTACAGCAAACAGGGATTGACATAACCATTTTAAAATTACCTCAGATCCAATCAGATCCTATCGCGTTTGGACTGGTTGAAACCTAGAGTTTTAGTGTGCTGAACTCCCATGCTGGGAACAATAAATGAGTTTATTTTTAAATCTAAAGTTTTAAGGAAAAAATAGAATTATCCAGGGGAATTACATTTTACTGAAATACATTGTACTGCAAGTGTGTGTGTGTGTGTGTGTGTGTTATGACCTGTTGGAATGGAACAAGTGTAAGTTGAACTGTGAAGATTTAGTGTATCTTCGCGACAACCGGCTGGGGTTTGGTGTGGTGTTGAGTTCTGATCAGACGATGTGGTTTCAAGAGGTACCTAACAATATATTGGCAAAACAATCTGATTGTCAATGGAAAGACATGTCTAAATTCATTCTCGATTTTTTATAGATTTTTGATTGGGAACCCAGTAGTTATGGAAAAATTCATAGGCAGGAATCAAATTGTGTTTTTGATGCCCAGGCAGATGCATTTCTATTGTCACATAATGTCAGCGTGGTCAGTTATGTGGATTTTTCTGCGTTATATTGAGCCATGGCCGTAGGCAAAAACCAGTATGATGACTAATGAGCTCCTGAATTGATTATTATCCAAAAAGGTAATTTTGGCAGTGTATACATTAGGATCCTCTACAAAATAAAGAAGGAAGCGATTGGAAGTTAATATTCCAGAAATAACAGTTGAATATAAAAAATTATTGCGGAATGCCAAAAGTCTCCATGTAAAACGCTAGTTAGCTTTTTAACAAGTGACGTCACCAAATTCTAATGCAAAATGGCTTGCTGGCACTAAACAAAGCCATTTATGATCGAACATGTTACGTTTGTGTACTATAAGCAAACCGAAAATAAGATTAAAAAAACTGAATCACAAACGTGGGACCCAAATGCAGAGCGAATCGTTTATTGCGCACGCTCTTATTAAAGAACAAACAAAGGTACAAAATAATATAAAGTCGTCCGCCTGGAAGCGAGCCTCGAACCCGGGTCTATCGCATCCACGACGGCCGCGCTACGGGTGCGCCATTGTATCGCAGCGAACCTAGAGGAAAAAACCAAATAAGAAGAACTCAGGTTAAGCGTGATTCCGAAATCAACTAGGAAATAATAATAATAGTAAGGAAAGAGAAAAAACTACAACCTCCAGAACGGAACTGCGTCCGCTTTCTCCTACCCCGGTGTGGATCGCTGCTCGCGCACTGCCCTGCAGCGCCTTTCTTGGGGAGGAGACGTACCGAACGCGAAGTCTGGAGGGAG
>JAOTRQ010075801.1:0-11960 GCA_028565875.1 Hoplisoma paleatum
TGAGACTACTGGACAATTTCACATTTCCGATCAACCTAGTGCATGTTTTTGGACTGTGGGAGAAAACCGGAGTACCCGGAAAAAAAAACCACGCTGACACGGGGAGAACATGCAAACTCCACACAGAAATTATTCTTCCTCTTCATATTTTTAATATATATATATAAATAATTATAGCTAGTGCCAGAAATGTCTGAGGTTTTTGATTATTTTCTTAAATATTAAGAAAATGTTTTCTAGCACAGCTTTTCACACTAAACGTTTGAATGTTAAGCATTGTATAAAACCTTTGTTAGTTAAGTCTAAGTCAAGTCCTATCCCTACCATTATCAAAGTTGGCTTATGTATTTATTTGTCGTTTAAATAAAGCTTAAAACATAAATATAGAATGCACTGAATGCTGGAAACTGGCCGGCAGTGCAACACAATGGTACTACTAGGAACTTGAGTTCAATATATGAGTTTTATCTGTGGGTATTTAATGGTGGGTAAATATATTTGTTGTTTAAATTATTATTGATTTTAGCTCTAATACATTTTCCATTTGGTTTAATGTAACAAGAATTGCTGAAGCTGTCTATGTGAAGCATGGAGAAAACGTTAAGAGGGATTAAATCTCTTGACTGCATTGCTGAGATGATGGAATAAGTCATTGGCACCTTAGAGGTGTGTGTGTGGGAGAAAAGAACCTGTCTGTTCTAAATGCAGTCGATATTGCATGCAGTGTGGGTTTCTTTACGCCTTTTTATGTAAAGCTAAGTGGTTGAAAGATTTGAACATTGTAGAAACTGTTTGTGTTTGTGTATAGCTGAAAACTTTACATAAATTATTAATTAGTCTTACAGTGCTCGACATGAGCTCAAACATGTTTTAGTGAAGTGTTTAGTTAACTCGTAAGATTAAAACAATTGTAGTAGCAGATAAAACTATTAACATTCAAGTATGAACATCTAGTATAACATCATAAATCTATATGATGTAGTCAGTTGAATAAAGGTTAAATATCTGACATTTTATCAATTTCGGTGCTTTGGGGAGATTCCCAGATTACACGGTTCTGTATATCATAGCAACCACATCAAAATGATCAGTTTCAGCTTCATCCCAAATATTCTCAATCGGGTTAAGGACTGAACTCTGTAGCAGCTAATCCATGTGTAAAAATGTTGTCTCAGGCTCCCTGAACCACTTTTTCATAATTCGAGTTCGATGAATCCTGTCATTGTCGACTTGTAATGTTACCTGCCTCTCTTCTTACCCTGATGCGCCGATCTCTCTTGAACAGGGTACACCTAGACTCATCAGACCACATTACCTTCTTCCATTGCTCCAGAGTCCAACCTTTATGCTCCTTAGCAAATCCAAAAAGTTTCCTGCAAGCCTTATTCATTCAATAAGTGCTCATTCATTCAATCATCTGTATGTTCTGTGTTTTTGCAGAATTGACAGTCTATGCCAAATCTGTGTCTAAGTCTATTAAGTGTTTTTAATGCAAAGGCTGACTAAAAGGCTTTATAATCTGATCATGTGATTTAAGCTAAAGCAGGAACATCTTTGAAGATTTTCTGTCAATGCACTGTATCAGTGTAAATTAGATCAGTCCCTCTAAGATAGAGGTGAAATAAACCAGGTCAAATAATGCTGTACTCCAGCAGAGGGCATCACAGCCTCGTCCTACCATGAGCCAATAAGGAGAAGTGTGAGGGAGGGCTGATGAAGCCTGTTCTGAGAGGTGAGCTGATAAAAGAGTGATCGAGAGCGAGCTATCAGCCAGCCAGCCTGTCAGAAATCGTCCTAACAGGGAAGAGAGTGGGAATCTAGTGGTATAGTGAAAGGAAAAAGGCAGATAAGAAGACAACTATGGGTCCTGTTGTATAGCCTCAAGGTTTGACACTTCCTGGAGTTCTTTTAGGCTGTCACTGGTGAGTGCAAGACGAATAAGAAGAAGAACAAGAAGTAACGCAGACGAGGCTCTGGAGGGAACAGCTGGATGGATGAAGGACCGACAAACATGGTGGAGAGGAAGGAGAAGTTAACTGTGGGAACCTCTTACAGACACCAGAGCTCATTCATTGTTGATCGGTGAAAATGCTGCACTTTTTAGGACCGGTGGTCTGAGCTTTCACAGCATGGGCATTAACCACAACACTTACAAGGATACTTTCGACTTCTTGTTTTTGTTTTCGTGTTGTTGAATCTTGTGTAAGACTCGCTGTTGGTGTGAGATGGAACGTCTATACCCCTTTCGTGACTCCCTTTTCAAGGCTGTAGTGCGTCTGGCACTTCCCCAGTTCTTGTGAACTCAGGATGGAGGAGGCAGATGGAGAAGTGGATGCGACCACTGCCCAGCCGGACGGTTCGGACTCCGCATCCTCGTCCTGCTCGGAGCTTTCGAGCGCCGCTCCTGCAGTCCAGGCGCCACCACGCGGCGGCAGGAGCTTCAGCAGACTGTTCGGCAGAAAGTGAGTGAGATTTAGTTCTGCTCTTTTAGCTTTTGTATCAGAGAGGAAGAAAAGCGCAGCCTCACCCTAAAACCAGACTTTCAACTAAACGTTTGTTGTACTTGACATGAGTCAGAACTTGTACTTTCAGAGTCGGTAAAACTTTAAACCCCGCCGCTTGTGCGCTTTGTTTGCAGTTACAAAAGTTACAATGTCTGGGATGTCTTCAGCAGTGCTGGTTAGACATGCTCAACCACCACATCATAAATGGAAATAAAAAATATATGCCATAATAAAAAATAATAAATATATGTGCAATATATGCCATATTTTATTCTGTTAAATAATTGATAGACATAATTATATAATAATATAATCATCAATTCTCATATCAATAAAATAATCCTAGTATATAGTAATTAATATTATATTTTATCATGTTAAAATAGATTGTTGGCTCAATGTCTAAACCTTTTCAACTACAAATGACACATTTATTATATATCTATAACATTCTATAGCATCTATTATATATCTATAACATTATTACAATGTTATAAATAAAAAAAAATTCTCTCAAAATGCTTTAAATCTATTTTAGTCTATTTTGTTTCAAAACAAGAAAACACAAAGTAGAATATAATGTATAATATAATGAATTCTCATCATCTCATGTAGTTATAATAAAATGGCATAAACTATCTAACAGTCAAATACAATCCATTCATTTATGTTTGATTTTACTTAATATTCTTTACTTAATTTACTTTAATATTCTCCTCCTACAGAAAACTAATTCACATAAATATTGCTTTCATATAAAGATTCACATAATTGGCTAGTTAGTTCATTTTCATTAACTGCAGAACCATTTAATGTGCCACTTTAAACAGCATGTGACAAAACTACTAATTATCTTTTTGAAATGTAAATGCTAAGTTTGTTATTACCAGATTTATCTTAAAACTTCTGAAAATGAATCGGGGATGTTAAATTATCTGCAGGTAAAAATCTTTGGAAGCGGTTTGTTTATATCCAACTGCGGGAATCAATCCGCATGGAATCAGCTTGGAAAGACAATGTATTTCGCAAATGTCACTTTGAACAAAGAAGCTTTTGTTTCTGATTGTGTCAGAAAGTATTAACTATTAATAGTTAACGCTAACTATTGAAACACAAGACTGTATGATGCTCCTACAACAGTAAATTGTACAAAGACTTAATTTACTGACACAAATGTACAAAATAATGTAGCCAGTTCACCATCTGCATAGTACTGAGGACATTATTGTATTAGTATATTACTACTATTAGTATAGTATAGTATTATTGTATGCAAATTTTTGCAATCATTTGTGTATTCAGTTGTTTTCATGTGTTTATTTGTTTTATAATTCAGACTAGTAGGTTCATATAAACCTATGTTTATATGGAGACAGTGAATTGGTAGCTAGGTGTTTGATGTCCCGTTGTTTACATTTCACTTTTCCCAGGATGTACAAACCCAATTTCTCGAAATATTGAAGATTTGGAAAACTGCAGTGAAATGAAGGATATGCTAATTCGAGAGTGACGTGTTTGCTTTGCACCAGCATTTCATGGCAAGAAGGTCCTCTGTAAATTCCCTTGAGAGGGTTCCGGGTCTTCTGTGTGATGAGTCTGCATGTTTTCCCCATGGTCAACATTATTACTGTAAAAAAAGACTACAGAACTGACAGCAGTGGTTGCCAGTTACAGTTTTAAACTTACAGTAGTTTATTGCCAGCAGAATAGTTTTATAGTTACAAAATTGCAATGTGTGAATCAGCTTACAAAAGCTTGTTTTAAGAATGCACCTTAACCATTTCATTTTGGTTGTGGCAATATTATTTTGTCCAGTTTTCGAAATCACATTTAATTTAAGATTTTAGAAATTTTCTAGAATATTCTAAGAACATTTATCTCTGAATATTCATATTTGCGCAAAGAAATAATTTATTAGAACATTCCTTTAATGTTATTTTGCCCTGTACTTAAAAATCTTTAGTTTACAAAAGTTACATTGATATAATGTTACACTTAAACATCTCAGGCTAACATTGTTACAGTTTCATCAAGACAACATAATGTTTATAGAACGTTCTACTAATGTTATAGTGACAATGTTGGCTCATATCATTAGCAGAACGTTTTAAAAACATTAGTGAAAGTTGTAGGAACGCTTCCTGTTAGCTGAAAATGTACTGTGAGCTTTCAGTAATATACTGTACATTTACATTTGCCTAATTGTAAGGAAATGATAATGATTGTTATATGCTGTATTATGTCGCCACTGTGGCCATTTAATTACTATCAATTTCTTTTGTTTTGCTGACACTCTTCTACCTCCTGCCTAACAAACAGAAATCTAATAATGCATTGCCAAATTAAGCTGGGACAGAGTAGCACTTCATGTTTAGAATTGTAATATAACCTCGGAAACATAATTAATTAATTCCAAGAGTCAGAATGAAAGAACACAAAAGAGAAGTCGTCTCCTACGACACCTGCTACCACTTCAAGTCACATCACCCAGAATCCATTAGTTTAAACAGTGAAGAGCTGTTTTTGGCGGCATGGTGGCTGAGTGGTTAGCACTGTCGCCTCACAGCAAGAAGTCCCGGGTTCGATCCCTGGGTCAGGCTGGGGGCTTTCTGTGCGGAGTTTGCATGTTCTCCCCGTGTCAGCATGGGTTTCCTCCGGGGAATTTAATTACATTAAATACTGATTAAACAACCGAAAGCTTGTTTCTTTTAATTTTGTTGAAAAATATTTTCGTATTATTGTCCTTTACCTTTTTACTACCTTCTTCTATTTCAGTTGCATTAAAAACTTGGTTACAGATGTTTGGGTAGGTAGGTTTGGTGCTGCCAAACAAAAAGATCCTTTGAAACCGAGTTCAAATTTTGAGTTTGAGTTTGGCAGGCATTAATATTCAGGTACCTCTACTCTGAATTGTACATAGGTGGGGTTGAGTGAATGGATGAGCGTGTTACCATTTAAATCATTTCTGTGGCATTAACTGGACACTAGTGATCAGGACAAAGAATTTATACATAAATGCAATGATGCATTGACTTGGAGTTTTATGTGTTACTCATCTCTGGTAAGGTTTTAAATATCCAAGTTTTCATCAACGGACTATTTCTATAGTCTCTCATGGTTTGCTAAAACGGTCTGCTTTAATGGTTTGTTAAAACAGTTAATTAAGCACTATAATTGTCAGACCTTTTGGGACTAGGCTTACTGTGCAGCGCAGTGCTGACCTTGTGTTTAGATGATCTACAAATACTACACTGACAGATTTAAAATGACAAAGTAAACATTAATTCTATTTTAGTGATATTGTAATACTATCCTTAAAACTGAATATATCCCTTTGCACAGTTTTTTTAAATCAAAACTGGCAGAGTTTTACTCTTGTTTTTTGTTTAGTCCTTAGTTTTCAGGGCTTAGATCCCTTAGCAATGCACCTTCCAATATCTTGGCTGTTTGATCATCCCTTCTTCAGCCCAATCCTGTACCTGCAGACTCTGCAGAGACAGAGAGAGAATGAATGCCTTTTTTTTATTAACTACAGACATACTACAGATGGTGCATCACAAAAAAATGCATTTGTGAAGCCTTAAAAAAAACAAGAAATCTGGACACAACCCTGTTATGTAATTATAGACAATTATATAATTAAACAGATTGTTTAAATTAAAGTTATATATGGCATTTGTTTGAATAATGACTATCAGATTTTGTGCTCTACATCTCAGAGTACAAGTCTATGTTTTTGATACTCCACAAAATTCCCATAGATAGACTAGATAACTAGGCTGGATTTTAATGGCTTTTCTGAAACTGTGTCAGTGACCTTTGGTGTCCCCCAGGGCTCAGTTTTAGGGCTTATTTAGTTTGTATATGATTCTTCTTGGTGAAATCAGACACGATTATCTTACTACAACTATGCAGGCAACACATGGACCTACTTGGCCATCAGCCTAAATTATTATGGTGCTCTTGACTCACTGTGTCAGTGCACTACTAGCTGGATGGGCTAGTAACTTTTTACAGTTAAAAAAAGATACAATAAAGAGATTATCTTAATTGGTAAAAAAAAAACAAACAAACAAACAAACTAAAGGTCAGCAACCAAATCAGCATTTTGCCATCTTAAAACATAAAGAAGATCTGGAGGATATAATTCACTACCTTTATTTCCAGTAGGATTGATTAATGTAATGTTTTTTAGTGGAATCCCAACAAAGAATATTAAACAGCTTTAGCTTAGTTAGGATGCAGCTGACAGAGTTTTCAAAAGGAGTAGAAAAGAAGAACACATCACCCCATTCACAAAACCTTACACTGGTTACCAGTATGTTGCTAGTCTATACAGGGTGAAAAGGGTGAGCCTTGATACCCGATGGTTAACGAGATGGTGGCGCCCTGCACTGTGCCAGCATTGGCTGAAGAGTATCGGCACTTTAGCTTAGGACGTGGCTGGGAATGAGCCGATTAAGAAGGGATACGGCATTGAAACCAGCCAGGTTAATGCTGCTGCTGGGAAAGAGATGATTACTTTACTGATTTTTTCCATTGTGTATGAAACCGCCTATTCAAATAAACTTGCCTTGTCTGTAAGATTCACAGCATTATTACCAGATAGAGGGCAGTGTTGGCTTTGTGGTTAGGGTAAAATGCTACTAATCAGTCTGTTCAAGCCACACCACCAACACATTTCTACTATTGGGCCCCTCATCATGGACCTTAAATCTCAATTGCTCAAAACTTTTGTACACTTGCAATTGTAAGTCACATTGGATAAAAGGCATCTGCTAAATGCTGAAAATATTTAAATGAGCAGTTCAATTTTTTGAACCCGAGAGTTTGCAACCCGATTAGATGTGCCAGTCATGAATTGATAATCACCTGTCTTCCTGGTACACGGTTACAACCCTACTCAAACCAGTATGGCACATACTACTATCCGATTACTACCTGAGAAGCTTTGTAGTGTTGAAAGTAACAACTGGTTAGCTGTTTTTATTGATGGATTGAATCTAAAGTTTACTGAATATGAAACAGGCAACAGTTATTTGTACAAAGCCAAATCTTGGTAAAGTCTAGATGGAAGGTTTAAAATGACTGATTAATGTACTATAAATTTTACCCCACCGAGTAAAACATAAAAAAAAATGCAGATCAGAATGTGGACTAATCTCAGTAATAAGGATGCAATGTATTATACAATTGAAGGTTTCTGTTTTGAATGAAATCGGTCTTCAGCGACTCTTATTTATATGGTTTATATGAATAGACCTGTGCGCACACACACTCCAAAAAAAATAAACCATTCCTATGGCCTTGTTTTTGATTGTAGAAACAATGTCTTTTTGCAGTAGGTGCGTAATATTTAACAATTTTCAAATAAACTTAGTTTTGTAACTTGATGAATGACAAACTGTTGAATATTTCAATTCATAAGATTACAATTAGAATCATGAATCAAGTGAATCTATCTGTGGTGCATATTATGGTCAATTGTGATTTACATTTTGCTTTTGTAAACACAAATTCCTGATGTTTGTGTATAACTGTATTTTTTCTTTAGACAATTAGCTTTTATGCAGTAAAAGTATGATTAGAACGCATTAAAGATAACAACTCAAAAATGACTTTGAAACCTGTATTCTTTAATTTCTTTATTAGCTGATATTTTAGGTAGACTTGGATATAAAGCTCTCCAGCTCAGCAGGGGCGTGGGTGGGTGTGTTTGTATGCTTGTGTTCCACCTGTTCTGAAGAGAGATGAAGCAGCTGTTTTGGTGCTTTGTGTTCGACTAAGCTTGTGTAATCTGATAATGTCATGTACTCCCAAACCATCTGAGTTCTATGCTGTAAAGCACCAGAAATTGTACAGTGATATTACTATTATTGTTATTTTCTATTTCCACAGGACAAAATTTAGGGTTTCAGGTTGTCCAAGATGGGATGTAGAGTAGCCTCGGACCCACACTACCACCATTATTTTGTTTTGATGTTCCTATATTTTATTATCCATCTATCCATTATCTTATTTTCCACCATTTTGGTGCGAACACACTGGTCAAATAAACAAGTAACCAGTCTGTTGCAGGGTACTGAGACAAACACACACACACACACACACACACACACATGTATGTACTCTGCATCAGATTGGCGATTGGTTCAGGTGTATAGTGTATTCACATATTGTGTGTCCCACCATGACCCTAAATAGGGTTATACGGAGATCAAACTAGATAATGCATAGATGGATATTGTTTCAGGCTACAATGTTGGACTTGAATGTGACAGTCAGACTTATTTTGCTATGCTCTGTTGCATCAAGACTCTTTGTTGTTTTACGTTTTGATTTAGGACTTTTGAAGTCTTAAAGTTTTTTGCCATTTTAGCAAGTGCCAAGTGGACAAAATGTTTATTTTGTCGCTTTGTAATGAAATAAATTTGAAATTTGCAACTTGAGATAAATCCAATTTTGCAGAATATTCTTATATCTGACAGTTCCAGCCCTAAGCTAATGAGGGCTAGACCCATTTCTGCTGCTATCTTTACTGGTTTTCCCTCTTCACTACTGCTATGTATAGCAGTCCCTGGATATAAAGAAAAGAGGTCGGCTTTTCTATTGAAGTTGGGCTTTGTGCACATACTGATCCGATCAGTCTATGTTTTAATACTTTTTCATTTTTATGTTATTTTTTTGTGTCAATGTGAAGTCATTGAGTTATTTTTGAGAAATGTTGGTCATTTTCAACTGTGTTGGAATACATGGTAATTTGGGAAACGCCACAAAGTTATGATCAGTGTGTAATTCCACAATTTAGAAATATTCTTCAGCAGTTTTAGCAATATTCACAGCCAAGTTTTTCGTTCTAACAAGTAAATAATTCTGTGAATGATAAACTGTAAATTGATTCACAGTTGTTCTAAAATATTAACCAGAGATTAATTCTGCTATAAGAAAATTTTAGCAATTAAATTAAGGACAGAACGTTTTTTTTTGTCGAATTATATTTTATTGTAAAACATTTGAAGATAATTTGTAAAAATGCATAGTATCCCATTTGATGTATAAACTGTAGTAGTAATAAAGCACTTAGTAATAAAAGTTTTTTTGCATGTTTAGTTTGATATTATCAGTTGAAAAATATTTGTATTGCATACAGTTATGAATTAAAGACACAGAGAAGACTGTTCATAACTTCGGATGATAATGACCTGTGGGACACATCAGAGGATGCGAGTAGCTATTACTACACAATTAATGCATTTCTAAATTTTCAAAATGTTTGTGTGTTTAGATGTTGTCCTGCAGATGGCGACATTAACCAACCCTTTTTGTCACCATTGTACCCTCTGTGTTAAAAGGGACATTTTACACCTCTTTACATATTACCCCACCAACAAGGTATCTGGGCTATTCTTTCACATGAAGAGAACCCCGTTTAGTTTCTTCACTTTTCAGAACGAGAGGTTTAAAGTCTTCTTTGGAAGACAGGCAGCAACATCCTAGAGGAGTGGTGTCCACACTTTTTTTCAAGAGGTTCCAGATTTAATAATGTGAAAGGGTACGAGGTCCGACAGTCCCTGATGACCAACCAAATGAACAGGACAGAACCTTTTTGAGTTTCTAAATATGTAATTGTCTTCCAAACAATAATGATGTTAAACTAGCTTTTCTATCCATTTGTGAACTATAATTTTTTTACATGTGCTAAAATCAGTAGTTTTAAAAACATGTTTAATGCCTAACAAGTTCTATCTTTTGCTTTAAGCAAAAACGTTCACATGTTCTTAAGTCAAACTGTCCGCATGTTTGTAAGTGAAAACTTTCAAATGCTCATAAAAAATGTCAAATGTTTGTTAGTTTAAACTTTTTGATGTTTGTAAGTCAAAAAGTTCACTGGTCCCTAATTCAAAACTTTCACATGTTCTTAAGTCAAAAATGTAGCATATTCTTAAGTAAAAATGTTCACATATTATTAAGTTAATTTGTCCACATGTGCTTAAGTCAAAACGTTTATGTTTTTATTGAGCCTTTCACAAGAATCCAAGCAAGTCCAAGCCATAACATTACCTCCACTGTTCTTTACAAATGATTTGGGATGTTTGGGATCACTAGTAGATCCTTTCTTTCTCCAAACTTAAAGCCTTTCAGTTACATTGGTAAAGGTTCGTCTTTGTCTATTCAGTCCATAAAGCTTTGTCCTAGAATTCCTGAGATTTGTTTCTGTACCACTTTGTAATTTGTGCTTTTCATTGGCTGGTGAAACCTCTGTACATTAGAGTTACTGGAACGTTAATTCTTGCCTTCTGGAGGTTGTTTCTGATGTCATGAATGGTTGTTTAAGGGTCTTTAGTCTATAGCATATACAATGTTTCAGTCATCAACTGCTTATAATTTAGTTTTAATTTTAATGTAATTAAGTTTTTCATTCCAAACAATAGTATTTTTCCACCCATAGACACCTTTACACACCTGGGTAACAAAACACACCAGAAGGTCACATGTTCTACATGTTCTTACCAAAAAATAGGCAAGTTCAGACAGAAGATGCTGCCTTCTGAAGTGTGTGTGGAAATATAAGCTGAAATGTTGATCTATTGTCTAATATTCATCTTCCAACGTCAAACCCAAATGATTTCAGTCTACAGCAGAGATAAAGGGATTTGTCTCACTGTTCCAAAGCGTATGATGGGGACTGTATGTATAACATAACATTGCATTTAGCGGACGCTTTTATCCAAAACGACTTACAATGAGCAGACAGGATTAAGGATCTTGCTCAAGGACCCAGCAGTGTAGCCGAGTGTAGCAGAGCCTGGATTTGAACCCCCAACCTTTGGGTTCCCAGCCCAATGCTCTACCCACTAGGCTATGTATAACATATAATTAGAACATTGTTTTCAATGCTTTTTCAATTAGGCTAATTCTCTAGTTGAGCTATTAATTGTTGTACCATGATGCATGCAGTTGAAAAGCTTTTGTGCAAATGTTTTAAAAAGTTTACTTGAGGCTCTTAGTACAAAGAGCCATAAGCTGGTTTGGTTGCCGGGCCCAACTCCATGGTAACAGCCACAGTAGGCACTAGCATTCTTCCCCCTTATAGATCAGTAATTATTTCCGCATGTGCTGTTGTGCTTTGTACGCAGTGGTACATCTGTCAGAAGCGGAAGTCTTGCTGAGAATGAGAAAGTGATCAAGTGAATGGTATTGACACTGTTTTAAGTAAGGTTTGTAATAAACAGACAGAGAATGGATTGCACTGACTACTTTGTGCTGTTAAATTATCATTCATCTTTTTTATTAGGCTTTGCTCTGATTTATCCCGACTGATCCATAATGCAAGAGCTAAGAGGCCTTGAAGTGGAAATGAACAGCATTGTGGTGGCAATGGAGTGGCTTGGCTACATCACTTTATGTAATGAGTAGACAATGGCTGGATGGTAGCTGCATACTGCACTGACTTTA
>JAOTRQ010075810.1:0-11960 GCA_028565875.1 Hoplisoma paleatum
CGTTTGTATGTGTGTGTGCGTGTGTGTGTGTGTGTGTGTGTGTGTGTGTGTGTGTGTGTGTGTGTGCTCACCTTTCCTGACTCCATTAACGGCAGACTGTGAGGAGAACCTCGTTCAACCAGACGCACTCTGAAGCAGAAAAGAAACATTAGAAAGTATCACACACACACACACACACACACACACACACACACACACGTGCTTTAGTGTGACGTTCGGAGCATGAAGACGAGCATTTACCGATCATGCCGTAGCGCTCTCATGTCCACATAGACCGTTGTGGGATCGGGACCAGCGGTACCCTGAGAGAGAAGAATATTAACAATCAGACTTATTAACAATTCAGCCATTTAAAAAAAAGGTAGAACCTGAACCTTTAAATAAAGAACCCAGAACCTTTTTCACACTGCGAGGCTTAAAAGACTTCCCACATCACTCAGGGAAACACTAGCTAAGCTGTAGCGATGCCAGGGAACACACATTCACCCGCAGGACTCAGAGCACTCAGCGCTCGAGCACTCACATTCCATGCCACCTACATCCATAACGTACCCATGCCAACTTCCCATTAAAGTATCTTTACTCTTTTCATTTTTACAGCTGTTTACTTTTATTTTTTATCCCACTCCTGCGTCACCGTCTGCACTCCGGTGGGAATCGAAACGAGCCACTTCTGATGTGACGTCGACGGCGAGGGGGCATTTGAAAGCCCACGGGCATCGCATCCGCCCGCTGTCTATGAGTTTATGATAGAAAGTCGGAGCGGGTGAATGAAGAAGAGCAAAGATCTGCAAAGAAGCTGGAATAGCGTGATGGGAAATGAGCGGTATGCATTTGCTAGCGGCACAAGCTCGATCAGCGGTTGATAGCACAGGCGATAATGGACACAGAAACACTGTAGTGGTTTGTGTTTGATCTTGGTGGAGAACATAATGAAGTTTTAACACACTGAAAAAGCCTTCAGCCAGTTTTTAAGTGCATTTCCTTCCAATGTGGCATCGACAAAGCGACTAAACGAAGAGTCTGCAAAACTCTTTTGATTTCAAGTTCATGTGTTATACAAGAGAATAGAGCTACCAGGATAAAAAAGAGACATGGGGGAGCGACACAGTGAATCACATCTCAAGGGTGAAGCAAGATGGTCAGCAGATAAGCTCATGAAACACACACACATGTACAAACACACACACACAGACTACATCCGTCTACAACCGTCCCCCCAAACACACTGTACCTGATCGGCCAGGTTACCCAGTCTGTTGGGCTGACGAGTGGGACACACACAAACAAACAAACAAACAAACAAACAGTCACAAGAGGACAAACATTAGACCAAAAACAAATAAAAAAAAGACACGTTGTTCAAACACTCATCAAAGTCACTGAACGAATCACACGGCAAAACTCGAGTGCGCCGGTTGTATTTGTTATTTTGTTTGTTTGTTGTGGGTTCGTTTGTTGCTTCGCTTCACAAACAGAAGTCCCAGGTTTTCGATCCTGGAGTAAGGCGCTCCGGGGTTTTCCGTGTGAAGTGTCGGCGTGGGGTTTCCTCCGGGTACTCCGGTTTCCTCCCACAGTCCGAACGCACGCGCGCGCGTTTTCGTCTCCTCACCTGAAGGCAGATGGCGACGTTCACCCTGCAGCCGAACGTGGTGCTGACGGCTCGAGGCGAGAGTCCCAGATCCTTAAAGATCTTTGAGAAGGACTGAGTGAGGCTAATCCGCGGCCTCTCCTCAGCTACCACCATACAGGTCCGGACACACGACAGGTTCATGTTACGTAACTGCAGAGAAACCACACCAACACAAGAATTATTAAACAAATCGTTTCGTTTTGGGTGCCGTGTTGTTTACACCCATTATTTGTTGTTCCGGGTTCCGACACAATTATTCGACGGGAAACGAAATCATTTCAGTCGTGTTCTGTAGTAAATAAATAAAGTAAAGCTGCTGTTAAATGTTTAATACTGTTAATATTGCTATATTACAATCCTTGTACATTCATATACATACTATATTATTAATCATGCTATTATTATTATTACATATTGTTTTCATTGTGTATGTGCAGTGTGTTCCAAATCAAATAATAACACACATTGTGTACCTCTGCTTATATGTGCAGATAAACAACGGTCACTGAATATTGTACACACAACATTACACACAATTCCACACTTTCTTTGTATAGAGTTGTACAGTTTGTGCGTTTATTGTTTAATCTTTTATGTTTGATGCTTCCATTGTAGAGTTGCAGATTGTCATTCGTTTGTCTGGGCGGCGCGGTGGCTCAGTGGTTATAGCACCGTCGCGCCTCACAGCAAGAAGTCCCGGGTTCGAGTTTTGCATGCTCTGCCCGTGTCAGCGTGGGTTTCCTCCGGGTACTCCGGTTTCCTCCCACAGTCCAAAAAACAAACAAATTGTAATTTTTTTTTCGCCCGAACTGTGTGAGAACATAGGAAGTGTTAAAAGGTTGTGGTTCTGTTTCACAAGCATATTATGTAACAACGCTGTCTCATGCTGTGTGTGTATGTGTGTGTGTGTGTGTGTGTGTGTGTGTGTGTGAGTGATACTGACCCTCAGCGCTTCTGTCTGGGAGCCCAGGCCTTTGGTGCACATCTCCATCACAGAATAGGAGCAGAAGGTGATGCGGACTTTATACTGACTCACAGCCGTCAACCACACGGATACGTTACTCTCCAACTCCAGAGGAGGAACCAGGATCGACTGATGTCCAGAGTATACACTACACACACACACACATACACACACACACACACACACACGTGTGAGCAGCGTATTGCTTTTAAACTTCACTTTTAAACTCTGCGTGTATCGTGCAAGACATTCTGACCTGCAGAGGCACCAAAGTGCAAAGCCGAGGCCGCAGTAGGGGTCCAGGCAGATGGCGATCTGTCGCGAGGGGTATAACTCGCACTGAAGCTTAATAGAGCGACACAAGGCACTGGTGGCAGCATGGGACATCTGAGAGAAGAAAAACTTAATTACAATACAAACCTCAACACAAGATGCCCACTTGAATGTGGGACTTGATTGAATACTTAATGTCAAGAGGGTAGGATGTTCTCTCTAAACCAATGACCCCAAGCATCCGCCTTATTGGCCATTTATTGGCTACAACCTTCTAAAAATTATGAACAATCAAGACCAAAACGAAATATATATTTCTACAAATTGAGTTAGTAAATAACTAACATTAACTAACATGGGAGAACGACCAATTCACATCATAACTGCAAACCCTATAAACGCCGCCATTGTCTCATCGGCTTCCCGTGACGAGACGTGCACTCATATGTTCCATTTTTCAAAGCAAAGAGGGGTCTGGTTTCAATCCCTCAAGTACAAAGAGTATCTTGAGTGTAAATACGATGTAATAATATTTTAAAAACTGTCAAACGTGAAAGTGTTCATCATCCGCAATAAAAACAGACTCACCAAGTGTCACATCTCTAACAAATCACACACACGTTTTTATTAATTATTCCTTACTATGTGAGTAATATTGTCAGTTTCTCTACACTGACCAGTCACCTAGTACAAGGCGATCAATCCGGTTTACACAAGATTTATAACGGAACACCCACCGAGTCCCAATGATTTACCTTCACCCCAGCAAGGATGCCTGTGGTAGACACACTGAAATCCAGGTACGCCAGCATGTCCGGAGATGACGGCTTATAGATCTGTAAGAGTTTCTTTCTTGGCAGATCATCTAGAAGAGAAAGTAAGTAAAGTAAAAGTGCTGCATTTACATATTATGTTAAATAAATACTCAAGAACATGACACAATACCTACGAACTAAATAACAGAATACAAAGATGTGATTTGTAACAGGACTATTACTGAAGAATAAAATAAATCACTGAACCCTAAAACACCCAAAAGTGCTACAAGCAAAGTCATTATAATCCATCAAAACTACAAACGTAACAATTAAAACAGCTTTTGTAGTCAAAATTGCGGACACGCAGCCGTTTTTAACACACCGTACCTGTATCTAGGACCATCGGCCACATCCTCACATCGACCGTGGCTGCTGCTTCTTTAGACTTCAGGAGTTTCGTTATTGCTTGTGTGGTCAGAATACAGACAGACTTACTGACCTAGGAAACACAAACACACACACACACAATTACTTACCGACACAATTACTATACACACGTGCCATACACACACATACACTGCAGCTGCACAGAGTTACAACCCAACTAAGGAAATGTAACTGGACTCACACACATTTGCGCATTCATTAACACAGAACACACTCACGTATGTAACAGAAATAAGAAATAGACAAACACACATTTAAAAACGATGCAGATATCGAAGGGCTACAAAGATGTGGAACCCCCCCCACACACACACACACACAGGTAACTGTTGTGTAAGGAGTCCAGATTTATAATACATTTATAATACCCCCCCCCCCAACTGTTCTATAAGGTTGAGATTAAAAGCTAAGATGAGCAATTTTTTAAAGAAATTAATATTTTAATGTTACTTTAATAATACTCATATCTAACATACATGTATTCTGTGATTGGGATGCGTGTCCTCGTACTTTTGTCTACACAGGATAAGTTTATAACAAAATACTAAGTATTTTAACAAGTAATAAAGTACTTATAAAGCGACTGGTGCATCTCATCCAGACGAATGTGCATTTACCTCGACAATCATCTTAACGGTCGGAAGTGTTGTGGCCAGATTCTGCGGATGTGGTGGACGAACTGTCACGGGAACAAAGCCGGCGTACAGACAGCCGTAGAACGTAGCGATCAGATCAATACCTGCAACGAAGCAGTCAAAATATTCATCAGCACGGAGGCCTGAGTACGTCCACAGCTCTTTAACCATCAGGCAACACGGTGGAACCCAAATCAAGTCTCGACATGAATCAAATGTGCAGCAGAATCTTTTAATTGGCCTGTTATTCTGTTTCACTGACTGTTTGCATGACAACGTGTCTGTAGATCCTTTATACTACATACACACGATGAAAACAAAGATTATTAATATTCTTTATTTTGTTTACCAGGTGGGTAAACAAGTGCTACATGATCCCCAATATTCAGTCTGCATCTCTCCATCAGCGCCACGGCGACACGTTCAGCTCGCTTATGGAGCTGCAGACAGGACGCACTGTTCGCCACGGCGCCCTGAACACACATAACAAACATCGTTTTCATTTGTACTAATAAAGGAGGTCCAGGTTTGTCCTGCATCTTTGTTTAAGTGTGAGAACTCATGCTGGTGGCAGCATGGCAACAGTAAAGGTACCTTGGAGTTAAGCAGGAGGAAGAGCGGGTGATCTGGTGTGGCCTGAGCTCTCCACTGAAGAACATCCTGCATGTATAGGAACTGCAAACACACACACACAATGCTGCTGGATAACAAATTATAACCCAAACCATGCTACTGCTACACAACTCACTACTGATTTTGTTTTATTGGTTTGTTTAACGACAGCATTCCGGCAGACAAACTAGTTACCGGTCGAACCCAAACTAGACTCCACTAGCGCACCAAATCTAACACACTATGAATTACGAACGGGACATGACTTAAGCTCATATGTGTGTCAAGGCAGGTGAGCGAATACTTTTGCCAATATTGTGTATTGTACTATAAACATTCAAGTTTGCCAAAATTTTGTCAAACATTCTACCTTTTTTTAAAAAGATGAAACGATGACATCCAACCTTTTAGAAATCTTCATACTGTTAATAAAAGTAAAAATTACAGTACAAAGTCATAAATAAATACACTAGATCTCTTACATACCTGCTCATGATCCTCCAGCTGACTCATGTCCCTCCCACAAGCTTGTGCGATCCGCTTTCCTGCTACCAGATTCCCCACCACCATGGAGGCGGGACCCACATCTGGCGAGGGCACAGAGGAGATTACGGGTGAGGCAAGGCGAGGCGGCAGATGAAATCGGAGTCAGAGGAAGATCTGCAGCTACCTGCTTGTTTTTGACGGGGTTTGGGTAAGTTGGTGATGCAGGTATGAGGACTCATGAGAACGGTACAGGGGTGCAGCGCCCCTTCCAGGAAGCGCTGTTTGGTCTCCGAGACGTGGATGCCACCCAGCGCTGCTTTAGGAAGCGTGTTAGCAGGAACCAAGGCCAAGCAGTACACGCCCACCTGATGGATGCTGTCTATAGCCTATAACAGACAAAAGACAGGACAACACGAGGACATATTAAAAATATGAAATATTATTTAGAAGCATTAGTGTGTGTAGTCTTATAAACTCTTGCACCAAGAACTGTTCTATAGTTTGTTAAAAGTGTGTGTGTGTGTGTGTGTGTGTGTGTGTCGTACCTGCAGTACTCGACTCATCCACTGAAAGCTGTCCTCCTCTGTAGCATCCGGTCTCTGTTCTGCCACCACCACAATCCTCTCGTCGTGCAGGACAGACACTGAGAACACCGCGATTCTGACCATGCAAACACAACAGCAAACACCGTGTACACTTTATTTAAATGGGTTCACGTCTACGTTTCTCCGTCGCATTGTATCAGCTTTCTAATCGAGACACCATCGGCTTGCACAGGCCACTGTTGCAAACCACCAGAATACGGGAATATAATTAACTAATCTAATATAATTAATTTAATTGTGTTTTTTACTTCTAAACATAACCATTGTGTACAAAGATCGTGTGTGTGAATGTATTTACACGCGTATGTATTTTATAAGATCGTCCGGCTCACCGTCCTCTGTAGACGAATTTCATGGGTTCCACGGCGAGTGCCGTCGCCACGACATCATCAGCGTTGTGTCTCCGTCCACTGACGAGCATCAATCCGTCCATCTTCCCCACAACGAACAGCAGATTGTCCTGTCAATCACAGCGCGTCACAGTTCCAGTGAACCAGGACGTCCTAAAATGTCTCTTGATGCTCACACACAAGCAAAGCATCAGCAAAAACATCCATAATCATCTAGGTCACTTTCTTTAGACACATTAAACCTTGTTTACATTCTTAACTCTATTTTAACTTAATGTTGGTAAGACCTTTTTATGATGTCACGGCGAAGGTTGTACCGTATATGACCGTGTATGTGACAAATAAACCTCTATAATATGATCTATAATAAATTCTATTCAATTCAATTGTATTTGTCATTACACATATACAGACGTGCAGTACAATGAAATGTTTCTCTTCGCATATCCCAACTTGTCTGGAAGTTGGGGTCAGAGCGCAGGGTCAGGATGCCGCAGTACAGCGCCCCTGGAGCAGACAGGGTTAAGGGTCTTGCTCAAGGACCCAACAGTGTAGTGGAGTGTAGCAGAGCCTGGATTTAAACCCCAAACCTTTGGGTTCATAGCCCAACGCTGGGACAAATGAAACATCTGTGACTGACAATTGTCAATTAACAGCTGTTAATCTAATGTACAGTATAGAAGATGTTCCTTCTGAGACTTTGAGTGTCGACTGATGCATGGATATGAAGGTTGAGGGGTATTAGCTTGCTTATAGTAAATTGTGGATCAATTTTGCTATCTTGGATTGACCGTTTCCAACTCCAATGGCGTGTCCAAGAACATTTGTACTTGTTATTTGAGGGCATTTTTGAACACATGAACAACATAACATATCTTGCTATGGTCATGGTCTCAGCAATGGTTCCATGGTCTGGAACAAACTGTACAAGTATTTACGGATTTGTACTATTGGCGGTAAGATCTGGTCCTTAACCCCCATGGATATGGGGACGTTTACCATATAAGAAATGCCCAGTTTGATTCCTGGGTAGATCCAGGGCTTTCTGTGCGGTGTTTACATTTTCTTTTCATGTCTGCATGGGCTTACTTCGATTTCCATCCACAGTCCAAAATAAAGATAAGAAATTGTCCATAGTTGTGTTTGATGTGACTTGTGCAATGAATATGATTTGTGTAATGAATGTTTCCTGTCATAGGTGTTACCTAGTTGTGTAAAACATCATTTTAAAAAATAAATAAAAATAATATTCGGTCAGGCACAATAGTATTGCTGCTACGAATGATTGAAGGAATGTGTTTGAGAAACAGAAACAAAGTCAAAAATTTATATTTATTAAAGAAAAGCACAAGATTCACTTATTCATTTTTTCTAGCAAATTTTGAACATTTTGTTGTGCATATTTTCTTCTTTCTTTAGAGGAAAATATTTTTATTCACATGGCACACAGCCAGCCTGGCTTGACATCCGGACACCGGCCTGCCAACCCAGTCAGCCTGATCTAAGCGTGTCTTGGCCTTCATAACGTTATATAACGTTTCAGTCATGGTCGGTGCTGCCAGTATACCGGTAAAGGAATTCTTGGAAGAATACCGGTAAAGGCCTCGAAGGTCTTGGAAGAGATCGTCTGCATGTCCTGGGCTTCTGTGACAAAAGGACTCGAGCATTAGCAATGCTGTTGCTTACCTTATTAAAAAGGGTCTATATTACTGTGATTGTTGCAAATGTTTTGTACAAAATGTTTTATTCTCACTGGTGGCACAGTTTTTATTGCAATTGTATTTACTAGTGTTATAGTTTATTCTATTTTATAGTCTTATAGATGTAATATATAAGTATTGTCACGGGGATTCTATGTTATCGAGTTATTTTTTCCCACTTTTTATACAGTTTATTTTGAGTCGTGGGTGAGTGAGAGTGAGAGAGAGAGGTTAGGAGAGAGAGAGAGAGAGAGAGAGAGAGAGAGAGAGAGAGAGCGTGCGCGCGTGTGTGCGCGCGCGTGAATCACAGTTACTGCCGCCCTCTACTTTTATCTTCTCCTGTCGGCATAAGCAGTCTCAGCTCCACCCGTCCCATCTTTCTGTCCTCCACCAGGGAACCTCGTAAACAAAAAAGAAACGAGGATCGGCAAGTTTCACCGCACAATTTCGCTCCAGAGACGCGGAGCACCATGTCGGGACGTGACCGGAACGCTCCCCCGGGCTAGGGGGCACAGCCGGTGTCCGTTAGGCACTTCGTTTCGCCCGGTCCGGTATGCCTTCCACATCTAGGATCATGGACCATCGGAGTGGCGTAATAACGCGTTAATAACGGCATCTGTTATTAACGAGTGAGGACCGCTACGGGAACGCCTACTGGTTTATCCGGCCACCAGGACTACTCGAGCCCGGGGCTTCGAACGCGGCCTGGACTAAAACACAAAAAGAAAAACATTTTTAAATTCTTTTCTTTCTTTTTTTTAATAAATCAACCAGGGAGGAAGTCAAAACGCCATGCTTGGGATTTAAATAGACATTTCTTGTTTTTTTTAAGACAACGGCATTATTAGAAAATAAAAGACGACAGAATGGCGTCTTATGTCGACTGTAGTTTCCGCCAGGCGATTATGAAGAAGCCGAGCGAGCGGACGCAACAGGTACCAGAACAACATTCATTAATAATAATATATGTTGTAAAATATAAACGCTTGTTTTGTTGTTGTTCTGCTACCAGTGAACGCGATTAACAGTCAATGAAGTTTCACACACATGCTAAGCTAATTTAGCAAGTTCGGCTATCGTTACCGTTACTTCACCGATCCACTTTTTCGCATTACAACAACCTTCACACAAAACACACAAAACAACACGAAGTTTTGTGTTTTAAAGATTGAAACGTGTAACACAATGCGCTTTTGAATATTTTATTATCGGTTGTTATTTTTGTTGTTGTTTTTTCGTTTGGTGTGGCTGGAATGTCTGACTCGGTGGCCGTTTTCCAAATGCAGAGTTTGTCTACTTTAGTGCACTAACACGGTTAGACGTACGCGATACTTGTACGCCGTGACTAGTGCGCTTCGTAGTTGCGAGTGATCGGATTGGAATACGGCCTCACACTTACAAAGTCGTTCTAATTGTACACACACACACACACACACACACACACACACACCAATACTAAGCGAACAACTATTTAACAATAAACTAAATAACTAAACAAATCATTCTTAAATAAGTACATTGTCATTGGAGTAAATAAATATGATGCTCGTACTTAACGCAGTTAACCTAATTGATATTCATCGTTTTATTAACTTTTTAAAATATATTTTCACAATTTATAGTCATTAATTGATTTTTAATGTCACTTGACTGCACATTCAAAACAAACAAACAAAAATACTTTTTGTTTCTTTATTTTTTGAAAACCGCTCACAAGCGACTTTTTCAGGCTTTGGATCTTTTCTTGCCAAAACTATTACGCTGCTCCCACCTAGTGACGATAAGAGATAAAGACACTTAGAGTGTGCAGGAAATGTCTTTGCTTTTTCTAGGTGATCTTTTTTATTTATTCTGGCAATTAAAATGTAGCAATTAAGGGACTGGACTGGAGTTCAGAAATTAACAGGTTCAAACTTTTCTACCACCAAGTTGCTCTAGAACAGGGGTCACCAACCTTTTTAAAGCTGAGAGCTACTTTTGGGGTACCAACTATGCGAAGGGCGACCAGTTTGATACACACTTGTGACGTCACAATAATAATTATATAATGAATTATAATACATATTTAATAATTATATACTGTAACGTCTGTGGGTCGCGCGGAAAGGATGAGACGGATATAAACAAAAACCCTGTTTTATTAACACCTTCGGATAACTCGCGGTTACATTTCTGCCATCTTTTTGCGGAACATCGGAGTGCACACACACACACACACACACCCACCGGTTCACTCCCAAAAACTCTCTTGCTCCCTACACACCTGCACTAGGCTCCTCCCTCCCCACACGAAGCGGAATAACTAGAACATGTGAACAGAGCACCCCTATAACATTAAACAAGCACATAACCCATAACATTAATCGATCGCTACAATATATTACATATATTGTAATTTTATAATTTACACCAATGCAAGTGTAATAATGCTTATTAAAAAAAATAATGCTTGTAAGTGTCACTATAATGAGCTATTTTTGGAACAGGCCCGCGAGCGACTCATGAGGTCCTTGCGGGCGACCTGGTGCTCGCGGGCACCACGTTGGTGACCCCTGATATACAACATAGACAACGGTGAGAAATTGACACATATTACAAACCAGTGGTTCTCAAGGGATGTATTGAATTAATAATTGTTCAATGAGTTCAGTGAACTAGGTGAAAGGTCAACTTTTGGTAATACCTGCTCCTTTCATGATAATATCTGTTTTTCATAGTTTTAGGTTAGTTGGGTAAGGCTTGGGCTATTTGCAGAAGGCCACTTCACACGATCGCACCCTACTGGTATTACTACTGGAAACTTGCTGCACAGTCATAGAAAAGGCATTTAAATTAGTTAAATTGTGTAAAAAAAACAACAACTCTGGAGCGTGCATTAAGCCTGTCAATAGTAGCAATCTACGACTAATCATACTAATAAAGCTTAAATTCATATCAGAAGCCTACTACTACTAATATAAATGTTAATGAGAAGTTGTGTGGTGTCCCCCTGTCACAATGGGAAATCCCAAAATAAGTGAACTGTGAGGTGTGATATGATTTTGTGAGGACTGTGAAAATTTTGATTCATTTACAATTTTGGCGCTGTTGGGACTACTGACGAGTCCAACGCAATTGGTCCAAACATGGAGTAATATAGATAAATACAAGTGGTATTTGAGAGGATTCTTTTTATTATTAAACAACAACTAAGTTCCCAATCAACGCAAAAGAAACATGAAAGCTTAATTGTTAATGAAGTGTTTTTTGAAGTGTTTGTGTAGTTTAGGAGGATACCTGTTTGTGCAGGTAAATATTACTGTGCAGAATTACTAAGTAACTTAATAAAAAAACAAATATAAAGTCAAGTCAAGTCAACTTTATTTCTATAGCGCTTTTTCCAATAGATATTGTCTGAAAGCAACTTTACAAAATGCAGGCCGAATAGAAACCCCTGTCGAGCAAGCCGATGGCAACTGTGGCAAGGAAAAACTCCCTAAAAATTACAGGAAGAAACC
>JAOTRQ010075819.1:0-11959 GCA_028565875.1 Hoplisoma paleatum
AATAACCCAATTTATAATTTGTTAATATATATTGTTTATAAATGGTTTTGTGGTTTGTTTTGAGTGTTGTATAAGATGTCTTATTGTCTTATTTATTGTTAGTTATATTTGTTGTAATGTTACAAAGACTTGTATTATAACGGGCTTCAACAAACTTTTATTTTTATTTGAAATAAACGTCTACTACGGCTACCACGAGATGTCCGGACAGTCACGGTGCAAAACGGAAGGAGAAAGAATTTAGTTTAGAAGTTTATTTTATTTACTTGCACCCTCCGAAGTGGCACAAGATCTGTGTTAATGTAATATATTATGTTTTATGTGTTTAAAATGTTTTTGTGTAAGTAACAATGCTTTGTGTTCTTAAGTTATATCACATTAGTAAAGTGACGCATTTTTATTTGTATTTTATCTAGCTCTTATGTTGGTTGAAGGATTTATTTGTGAATTAAGGTTACGGAATCAATGAGAAATATTAAACCATCAGTTAAGTCTTGACCATCTATCGGGGGAGATGCTACACAATGAAATCCTTTTCCTGACTACCGCAGCTTGATTTGGAGGCTTATGTAAGACACAGGTAGTGAAATATGACATTAAATGCATAATTTTTTTTGCTTCTATTTAATCATAATTGGGGTCACTGCACCAGCATATTAGCTAGACTGGACAAAAAGTATGGTGTTTACATTTAGTGCTCTGTGTCTTATTCAGGTGCAGCCAGAGGCATCAGAGGAATGTTGTTCTCTTGTTTCTCACGCTCCAGCAGCCATTAGGACTGGATTCTACATCGCTGGAGAATAAAGAGCCAGTCAGTGGATGGCCTATCGACTTTGTCCCAATCGACCTCCAGCATTATTGATTCTGCTGGTATGCATCACGTATCAGTCATTTCGTTGTAGTATTTGGGTGGCAGAAGTTATATACAGATCATTCTGAAAACATCTTCACATACTACAGTTATGTCAACATTACTGCCATCCATGATCTCATACAATTGACTGAGTGAATTAGTAATAATTACAACAGTGTGTCCAAATTATACTCAACTGTAAAGTCGACCTGTTAACATCCACAAAATGTAAAAGAGAATAAAGAGGATTTTAAGTCAATGAGCATTGTCATTTACTCCGTTTTAAGATCTTTTAATGAAACCTCTGTTTGTTAAGGTTTATATTCTTGTTGAATAATAGCAGAGCTTTCTGTGTTTGCAGTTGGAGATGGAGCACCGGATTGATTTTGAGCTGCTTGGTCGGGAGTCGTTACTTGTCAGCAGTCACTTCACACACATCCTGCTGGACCTAACTTGATGTGGCCTAGTTTCTGCTGACATTAATGAACAAATCAACAAACTCGTCACACACCTGTCAGGACAATCATCAGCCTGAATGATATAAATGCACTAAAGCACTCCTGCACCTCCCCCTCACTCCTCCACCCCCCTCACTCCTGCACTCCTGCACCCCATCACGTCCCCCCTCTCCATACACCGTCCCCCTCTCCATACGTCGCCGTGTCTGCCGCCTCCGTCCGATCCAAATGAATACAATACTGTTCAGGTTGTTAATAAATGATAATTTTATGGTTAAAACTAAAAATTCGACAATTTTTTTCCAATATAAGACATACCCCGAAAATAAGACATAGTGGGGCTTTTGGGGATAAAAAGAAAGTAAGACGCTGTCTTATATTCGGGGAAACACGGTATGTACAAGGAACAATAATAAAAAGTTTCCACAGGTTTATATTTTTGTTGTGAACAGGCAAGAAAGGGAGTTATCGGTCGTGTCTAAGAGAGCTTAATATCCTGGGTCTACATTTTGGTCCACACAAAGAAGCTTTAAGGGTTAAAATAATTTAATGTGATGATGTATTCAAAAGAAGCAGCAGTGCATCAGTGGTTAATGCCAACCAAAATATTCTTACAATGGTACAACGCTGGATGCATCACAAAGGAATGCGACTGACAACTGACTGACCTGCATCGATTGAGCCATGCGGCGGTACTTGGTCTCCTCAGCAGCCAGGCCTTTGTGGGGGGTGTAACCTGTATCTGTCAAACCTGCTTTCTTCTCAAAACTCTGCATGCTCTCCTGAGTCTGCTCTGAAATACAAGGGTACAGATTTTTCAATCAATCCTACATTTGAGTCGGTGTTTCCTTTTTATGGCACACAGTTTGGATGTTTGTAATAACTATCCTGCTTTCGGGCAATACCACAGAGAATAACGCATCTGGGGGCTGGCCCAGGCCACGCCATGCATTGGCAGCTTACAACTAATCAAATTTAACTTAGGGTAAGGATATGTTCAGCTAATGACAACAATCCTGGACAATTGCCCACACCCTCCCAATGAGGAAATATGGAGACTGGGACAATCCTTTCAGTCATTAATTTATTCCAGTAAAGAACAACATGGAACACTGGAGAGGTTTTTTTGTACCAACTACCATACGACTGCATAAGAACAGCAACGCACATGCTGTCTTTACACTGACAAGCCACCCTCACCTTGTAACACCCAAATTTCCCTCATTGGGATTAATATAAAGAAACATTGGTTAGTTAATATTGCTAAATCAAGAACTTGCTTTTGATATGAAGTATATTCTACAACAAACAAAAACTGATTGGACTTTCCTGCTAATCTTTAAAGCTAATGTCGGTGAACAAACAAATACTGGTCTGATGCTGTTGCCAGATAACAGATAAAAAAGTCCTTACTGATGATGAGAGAGTTCATGAGCACTGATGAAGCTTTGGCCTTCACCACTGGAACTGCAGGTTGGGAGAATTCGAATGAAGTTGTGATCTTTACCGCATCCTCTGATTCAGTCTCCTGAAAAGAAGCAATTAAATAGATCAGCAAAAGTAATATTTCATTGGACCTTCTACAATTTCAGCAACTTCAAGCTCATGTATTGATGATGGAAGATTTGAACTACTGCGAGTTCTCTTCACATTGTACATCTGAAAATGCTCTTACTCTCACCACTCAACATATCGGAAGTATTTCTATATCAACATCTGATTTCAACAGTTGCGTCATTGGCAATCACAATCATGTTAAGCTATCACTACATCAGTTCGTGTTAAATAAATAGCTTAAACAAAATCACTCATGCAGTATTTATCGGATAGGAGGCTTAAGTACACCCAGCCACACAGAATATCAAGAAGCAGAGCACCTCAGCCAGACGAGAGAATTTTCTTTCAGGTATGACGGGCCTTCTCCATAGGTTGGTTATGTTTATGTCAGTGGGTGGAGGAGACATTGGTCGCTCCAGGTTGTCATCGTAATTAAGGGCACGGCGGGTCATGCCTGAAGGAACAGACATGCCCCCCAGCAGGCCCTCGCTTACTCCAGAGCTTGCTTCCAAGGCTGAAACACCACAACACAATACAGGTTACAAGTCGGTTTATTGTTATATAAACAAGTACATTCATTATTAAAGCAAAACAACAGAAAGAAGTACCCAGAAGAAACCCACTTAGAAAATACAGATTAAACTAAATATACACAGAGTCACATGCATAACACACACAAAAATGAGAAGCAGACTGTCCTTACCCGGAATGTCTCCAGGTCTGGACACCATGGCGCCAAATAATTATTCAGCAGAAATGTGCAAGTATGTAGGAAAATCTGGGTAAATGAGAGACTGGATCTAACCTGTGCAGGAACAGTAAATACATAATAAAAATGTGTGGTATAACAAAAGCATCAAATTTCATTATGCATTTTAAGATGGTCTGGTAATGCCAATCAGTTTCAATAAAGTATTAAACGTTGTAAAAGTTAAAGCAACAAGAAAAAGTAAAACAGCCTACAACAGACATTAAGCTTACACATTAAGAATTAAAGTTCTCTTTCTGAAGGTCATTGACACCAAAATGTTCAGTTGTTGACTTTACTACTAGGTCAAACAGCAGGATCAATGTACTGTAATGTTTACGCCTCACATTGATACTTGCAGTGATGATATCAGAGCTGATTATACATTTGATTATAGGCGAATGTGATATTTTTGATCTCCTGGATGGCATAATAAATATTCACAGTCATAAAATTGTCAAACAAGTTACATAAAAGTCCAAATAATCAAAAACTTAAATGTGCATTAAAAATTTGCCATCAGTCTATTTCAGGAAAGCTCCATGAACTGATAAAAAAAAATTGCCCCCCCAGTCTAAGTGTGTTGATAAAAAAGTCATGTACATTGTACTTCTACATCGTAGAAGTCTTTTGGAAACCGGAAAGAAATGCAGTACAAGTACTAGATCTACACTAAGAAGAGATTTCTCACCTGTCCAGGGAGGCCTGATGACCTGCTGCTATAGGGCAGGGTTTTGAATACTCACACAAGAGGTGTGCAAATTAAGCATTGTGGCAAAATGAAAGCAGCACAGTCAGACACCTGCAAAAGAACCAAACAAGATGTTAACATATTAATTTACAATATAAGGCATTTAAATATTATAGCCTATTTCGGCTGCTCATGTTAGGGGTCTCCAGCAGATTGTGGTCTGTATTATTGATTTGTACAAAGGTAACGATACAATCTATCAATGATTAAATATAATTCGCGATACTGCACTCAATTTCTTAAGATTTTTATCTAAAACTTATTTTCAACCTACAATTGAAAACCACGAATGTGTTATTAGCCAAAGTAAGTTTATTTTTACTGATTTTGAAAACAAAGTATTTATTATTAGCTATATTATTTTAAACAAGTAATCATGTAGTAATCACCAAGCTCAACTATTATCTAAGTTACCACTATTGGGCCCCTGAGCAAGACCCTTAACCCTCAATTGCTCAAAATACTTGTAATTGTAAATCACTTCAGATAAATGCTAAATGCTGAAAATGAGATAAAAATATTGGGACCATGGTCACTGTATGGACGGGAGAGTGTGACGTCACTATTACGAACACAGATGAATACGGACAGTGTAAATATCTGTTAATAGTTGTTTGCTTGGTGCTTCGGTTATTCTTTTTCCCCCACATCCACGCCAAAATGTTGTTCTTGTTTCCTCTGAACTCACAATAGTGTGCCATGTTGAAAAAAGTCTTGTTGTGGTGTCTGAAATTAGATTGTCTGCTCATGTAAACTCACTGGTTTATCTCTTCTGATCAATAAACTCAGTAGAAGTATTATTTTGTGTGCGCATGTAAACAATACATTACGGTACAGGCCAGCGCATTACGTAATGGCTGGAGCTGCTTCGGTCCAAACCTACCGCTGGAACAACAGACAATAACATCACAAACAGCCAATCGTCTCAAAACCACCGATCATAATTATGATCTTCTATCTACTCGATCTAAACGTTCGAGTTCATTTACAGAACCGTTCCAGTGTGTCGTTCTTATACCAAGTCAATATTACGTGTACAAACCAACTAACACTGCAAACCAAATAGAGCCGATAACAAGCTTGTTTACCAGATTCAGCGACTCCGTGTTTATCTGCTTCCTTGTTGTAGCTAACACTTCACTGTACATATGAAGAATAAACGAACGGAAACACAATACACAATAAAAGTGTGCGTACTGCGGGTACTTTTGTCTTTGCCATCACTTCCCGTTAAATGTGTGTGATTGAAAACACAGACCGGTTTGGAACGGTTCTTAACTCTCGTGTCCTATCCTAACATCTCGCGATATTTCCATGCGAGAACATGGTAAACCAAGGCACATGTGCGGAGTAGTTACTCTACCACCAGAGGGCAGAAGAGACTTCTGTTTATGACGACTTCTGGTCTTTTCTTTCTTTTCTATTGTTTGTTCTTTCTTTCTTTCTTTCATTCTGTCTTTATCTTTCTTTTCTCAATACTTCTTTTCTTTCTCTCGCTCTCTCTTTTCTTTTTTCATTCTCTGTCTCTCTTTTTTTGGACTGTGGGAGAAAGCCGGAGCACTAGGTCACTAAGACACAGAAAGAACATCAAAGCTATATTAATATTACTAGGCCTATATAATATAATACTACGTCAGTATTAGTAGGCATATATAATAAAATGCCATATGTGCAATACGTGTGTGGGTGTCAGAAATAGTAGTGAGCCGTTTAGATGACTCCCTTATTGTGACATCACTACAGGGGAATTAGCATAGAACATCCATGGCAAGAACAAAACTGAAATCTTTTGATGTGAAAGTGATTTTGTGCAAATAACTTCATGAACATGTTTTGTAAAGCTGGACCTATTTTGATGTTTTAAAAGAGATGTAATATGTCTCCTTTAATGACTGACCAGTTAAACTTTACCTGTACCTGTACATCTGCCATGGGCTGATGTGTTTATTAATTAAGTGATTAATAAAAATTTACACTTCAGTGTCAATTCTGGGTGAATATTAAAAGTACAAAAAGTAAATTTTAATGTATCTGTAATATATAAAGCAAACCAAAAACATTGATACAAAAATACAAAACAAGTTAAGTCAGTTTTAATAAAAAGATTGAAAAGAAAATCAACATACTGTAAAACACATTACAAATAACATTTTATTTGCTTATTTATTTTAGTTTTTAATTATTGGCATACATTATTATTTACAATAAATTCACATAAATAAATAGAAAATCATTTACAAAAAGCCAACACATTTTTAATGGTTAATTTAACAATTATATTTTTAAATAATTAAAATTCTTAATCTTAGTGCTTAAAGGTTTTGGGGTCAGAGAAATAGAACAGTCATTTAAAGATAACAGTGCGGCCCCAAAGTCGATTTTCTCATTAGTGTCGAAAAAGCTTGTTACAGGTTGAACCACCAGAGATAAATATAGGGTGTGAAATTTAATGAAAAGTTTATTTTAACTCTGACTTTCTAAAACAAACAGTTATTATAAGAGCAATCATTTTTTAAATTATTTTTGCAGAAAAATGCTGATTTTTCCCCCAAATAATTGGGCAAAGAGATATGGGCTTTAATTATTTACTCACAAAAATTATTGGTTGTAAAGAATACTTTGAATAAAAGTGTGTGCGTGTGTGCATGCGCGTGCGTGCGTACATGTGTGTGTTTAGCAGCTTGGTATTTGTAAGTCTGTAGAAATCAAATAACAAATAACTGACTCTTTAGACTTGTGTTAGACAAAAGTGAGTGTATGTATACATCCTGACAATTTGTACTTTGCTTTAGCTTTATCATATATGTATAAAAAACTTTTACACAAAACTTGTAAATACCATTATATACTTAAATGCAATTAAATATTGTCAATACAATGAATGATTTGTATTCTTTACACTATATTTACAGAATATGTAATAACTGGTATTATAGGCTTGTTGATTTTTTTTAATCACCAGACGACACTAATGGCTGCAAACAATCAATACGGTTATTGATCACATGACATAACTAGACTTTATACTGAACGGTTTTACTTTACATTAAGGTGTGGCTTTGACACATCACCATCTATAGGGTCACTTTTGTTTAGTTTACACCTAAAAATGGCTGTGTGTGTCTGTGTATAAGAGTTGTGGGGACTGAATTTGTGATGTCAAATCACATCTCTGTTTCTTACAGAGGCAGAAGTTTTATGTCTCGGCGATGGCGGGCAGCATGCTGGCACGAATGCGTGCCTCTCTCCATGCACTTCGACACTCTGAGATCCACTGCGACACCATCGTTTGCTTGTCCAAGCTGCGATTACTCTTTGCTCTCATTCCACAAGGGGTGTTGATGAGCTTGGAACTGTCTAGTTTCTTCCTGCTGAGCGGGGAGCGTTGGGGAACGACTGGACACGGAACGGACTCAGAACTGAGATGAAGCTCAGAACTGCTTTTCTGCTGATCACTGGGAGTAGAACATGGTCGGGTGTTACTACTGCATTTTAAATGGGAAGACGCATCTGCCCCTCTGTAGCCATAAAGGTACTCTAGTGGATCTGTAGAGCAAAAGCTTTCTCGCTCTGAACCCTGGGGTTTCACTGCCTCTGAAGCTGCAGAAAAAGTGCTGTGCTCTTTGGGTGGTGGGGATGTACAAGGAATGCTGGAGGGGGTTACAGACTGCACAAGCTGGTGCAAACGGTGTGGCCGCAAGCATGGCTTGGGTGAGTCCAGTGTGCCGATAGATAGGATGTCACGGTCTGGTTCATGCAGGGGAAAAGTGGGCTTGGCCAGCTGGCAGATTGAGTGAAAGTAGTCTTGGGCACTGTTGTGCTGGTTCAGATCATGTACTAGCTCCTCTGATCCCTCCCGGATGGTGGGGAGACCCCGTTTAGCCAGCAGTCTGGACCTCGGCCTCATTTCTGCAAAACAGATGATAACATCATAAATGAGAATTCTTATCTATTTGGTAAAAAAGATTAGACACCTGACTAGAAGATTGACCAAAATGCGTTTGTTGGTAGGACATGCTTGTGGTGATATACAAACACTGTACTCTGCATCAGAACCTTGGTCTTATTACTCTCAGTGATCAACAAAGTGATGGTTGACAGGAAACGTGACCAATGCTTTAATCTGCTTTATTAAATACATATTTTTATTTATTTTAATTTAACTTGAAATCATTCTATTGCAAATCCTCTTTTTGAAATCGTAAACAACCAGTGTAGTGAAACACAAATTTACATAACACTAGGAGGCAGCAGTGAGCACACTTGATCGACACGGTGGGCGGCCCTATCCACAGTGCCCAGGGAGCAGTTAGGGCTTTGGTGCCTTGGTACTTCAGTAGTGATCTGTTGATTCAAGATCAACCTGGCAACCTTTCGATCACAAGCCCAGTTCTCTAACCACCAGGCCACGGCTGCCTCGGTTAGAAATTCATGGACAGTTTTGGAGCCGAGCAAAAATATAACATTTTTAGATTAAAATTTATTTGTTCATATTCTTTATTAATACCATTTTTTACACTTTTCAAATGATTCAAATTAAATTTGTCATTACACATAGACAGATGTTCAGTACAACGAAATGTTTCTCTTTGCATATCCCAACTTGTCTGGATGTTGGGGGTCAGAGCGCAGGGTCAGCCAACATACGGTGCCCCCTGGAGCAGACAGGGTTAAGGATCTTGCTCAAGGACCCAGCAGTGCCCGTGTAGCAGAGCCTGGACTTGAACCCCCAAATTCTAGGTTCATAGCCCAACACTCTACCCACTAAGCTACACTGTCCTCAGTGTCCACAGTCCACATTTTTAGGTTACGATTTAGGACGGTTAATGGTCTTTCATTTCACAAGTCACAGGTCACATCAAACACAGTTATGGACAATTTTGTATATTTAGTTTGCCTTACTTGCATGTTTTTGGACTGTTGGAGGAAACTAGAATGCCAACATGCAAACTTCACACAGAACGTAAGCCATAACTGAAGCCATAAGTGTGAGCTCCTCTAATCTGTTACCTTTCCACTTTAGGAGAATTGGCAAGCATAATAAAGACTCCTCATTTCTGTACCCAGAAAACCATGGAAACACAGGGAGAACATGCAAACTTCACACATGCATGTGACAATGCCCTGTATAATTCACAATAATTTATAACAAACAACCCTTTTCCATCTTTTTTATTTCATAGTAAATCTTCAGGCAACATAATCATCATAAGAATTCCCATAACACGAGCCAGTGGTTACCAGAAATGGTACTATACTCTCTAGTTGCACTGAAATTGTTACCATGGAGAGTAACCACTGTCAGTCTCCATGGTAACAATTTCAGTGCAACTAGAGAGTATACACAACATACAACATACATACCCACTGAAACATAAACACATACACACACATACATACACTCTATTCACTCATACATAAACACATATGTCCTACCATATATGTCCAGCCACTGACCACTTTTAGTGGACACAATATTTTGGGTAGGAGAACAACATAAACAAGATTATACACCCACACCTTGGCCCATGCCCACCCCAGTTTTCTCTCCGTGTTTACCATTGAGTTCCAATTTCTTAGCTTTTCAGTGCTGGTATCCACAGTTTCAGAAACATGATACACACATTCTTTTAAATCCTAAGACTTAAAGTTGTACAGATGGACAGAATAAATAAACAACGGTACAGAATAAACAACGGATACCTAAATGTTACCGACTCCTTTTGCTCGTCTTACATGCTAAGCCTTTTATTTAAAAAAACCCCTTTATATATATTTCAAATAAACATATATTAAAACAATCTTCCTAAAGCTAAATTTAAGATAGTGGGGTGACAAATCCAAATGTATCAGGTATTTCTTACCCTTACTGTGTCTCAACCTCCTGATGGTCTCTGAGAATCTCTTTTGCCTTCTTTCTTCTCCCCTCGTCGCACAGCACAATGCTCAGTCTCAGCTCGGCGAGGAAGATCGAGCTTCCCCCTCACTCGTCTCCTCTCTGCCTACCTTCTGTTTCTCCTGTAAGTTTGCACTCTCCTGCACTCACTCCTTCACTCCTCCACCCTCCCTGGGCCTGGGCTAAAAATAGCGCCACCAGTTCATTCCTATCCCATAGCTGTGCATGATCATTTGAAAAAATAAATTAGATCGATTCAAGAAGGAGGTTGTTGAGAAAGGGAGGGAGAAATGAAAACGAGGCTATGGGATGACTATGAGGAGGTAAACGTGTGAAAGCTAGCTTGTCATACTATTGTTTTGAAACAATACATTTGTTTCCTTCTTTTCATCAAATCAAAACCCCTGATAACAGCCAGTCTCTGAAATGGACTCGGTAGTCCTGAAATGTAAATAGGCTGACATTATTCCACACGTTTGTCTGATTATTCTTGGAATCCACTCTTGCAATCTGGCAACCCTGTTGAAGCTCATTATGGTACGCATGAGGCAGATGGATAAACAAAACAGATGTGACTTCATGTAAATTAGCTCAGTTTATGTTAGCTCAAAATCGCTTTATATTTTATATACTTTTGTCGACATGTTTCTGCTCCTTCAAACAGCAGTGTTTTATTCAACAATTATTTAAAAATAGAAATGTTTTAGTTTTGGCCCACGGCTCTTTATTGACAATAACTTTAGGTTCACCAAGATAATGGATTCGCTATTCTAAATTTCTCCAAAGTAAAAAAACGTGTGAACGTTGGAATGGAACGTCACAATGTTCAGTGTGTTTCCAGGTAGATCAGCTTCTAGAAACAAATAATGACAAATTAAACAGTTCAAATAAATATGGCCTCTATATCTAAAAAGATAACATATTTCCAAGCTTTTTTTTATAAGTATGATGCAATGTTCTAAATATTATTTCCTTTAGGTGGATTAGCTGAAACAAAGCCAAGCCATCTGTACATAACTGGGCCCAGTTACACTTAAAATGAATGTATTATCCACGCATCTTTTCTGACTGCTGGTGACTGAGCAGAGAACAAACTATGAGATCATACTGCATGTGTATCGATTCTACTACATTGTTCGATAAAGAAAAAAGAGAAAGTGGAGCTGATACAATTTGGCACGTTTGCTGACCAGACCTATTTATTGCAATATGATCTCCCACTCTCTGTAAAGGTTTTTTATGAGAACCAGGAGCAGGATGTGCAGACTGTGATAGTGGAATGATAAGAGGGCGAGGCTGATAAAATAAATTAAAAGAGCCATTTTGGGGCTTTGTAAGTAGGTCAGACTCTGCAGCCAGGTACAATATGTAGACTTTAGACGATACAGAACCAAGGTGATCTTAGAAATGATGCTGATTTTATCTTTGTTCTTGCATGGGAAAGGGAAGGGTATAAAAACCCAGGCCATAGGTACAATATACATCCTGATGTTTTTTAAACTTTGATATGTGTGGACTTAGATGCCAGATTAAATCGCTCCTTTATATTAGACCAGGGGTCACCAACGTGGTGCCCGCGGGCACCAGGTCGCCCGCGAGGACCTCATGAGTCGCCCGCAGGCCTGTTCTAAAAACAGCTCATAATAGTGAAAGTTACCAATGAATTGCATTTTTTTTTGTCGCGATTCTTTTTTAA
>JAOTRQ010075847.1:0-11958 GCA_028565875.1 Hoplisoma paleatum
AACAGTTTGAATTATTGGTCAAGAATTACCGAAGCAATCTGGATGTTACTAACCACAACGTTATTACATTTGGTAGCAGTGCGGCCAATGTGGTGCAAAAGGATTCTCGACTAGCACACCAGCGCCAAGAGTCAGAACTCTTCCCTAATTCGAGCCACTAGGATGCACAAATCAGGGCATTATGGTTCCAGTCTCAAGCCCGGTTTAATATGGAGTTGTGTCAGGAGTGGCATGTGGCGTTAATCTGCCACAATGATGATGTGGACCAGGATCCACTGTGGTGACCCCGACCAGGAGCAAGTTATATTGCCATGAACATGAACTTACTGGTAATAATAATTCAAAATCAATGGATGGAAATTTCTAGCATGCCTTCTGTAAGATAAGAGTGCAAACGCTGTTAATAATTAAAATGTACATAAATAATTGAATACACTTTAGTAGTTAAACTGTCCACATACTGTGAAGTACGATTTTAAGTACCAGTATTTTGTCCACCACCTATTTATGTCCTATAATAAAGCTAAAAAAACTAGATTAAATTCCAATCATTGCTCACTTATAAAATCCTTTTTAATTCTTCACATATCTACACAGTTATCGTGGTCATCTGTAAAGCCTTGAATGTTTCTTTATGAATGAATCGTGATGTTTGTGTCTTGTTTTTTAATCTCAGGCCTGAGTTTGATGTACATTTTGAAATATGTAAATAATAGTTTCGGAAGCATCTGCAACTGCCACTAACGTATATTCCAGCTGCTGTGTAGACACTGATTTTACATGATGCATTCCATTTAAAGAAATGTTGCTGCTTCTGTGTGTGCGTGTGTGTGTGCTTTGACTTAGGAACGAATGATGATAGCTTGGCAGAGTGTGATGACCAACACTAGGTAAACTATTTAACTTAAGACATTTAGAGTAGCATAATAGCATAGTGAGAGTATTTAAAGCCTCATGGATGAGTTCAAAATATTATTTATATTTGGTGTAAGCGCATACTGATCTTTCCTATGGCCTTAAACTTCATGATTTGATTTTAGGTGTTTTGTTCCTCATTGTGTTTGTATGTAATCATGCACACCTGAAAATAGGTAGACAAAAATATAACTATTTTTAAGACCTTGGCTTTATTTAAACACCACCATCCCTAATGCATTGTTTTATGTACTTAATGTACTTTTGTAAATGTCAATCATAAGTCAATAAAGACCATTTTCCCCAGAATTCACTTGTCATATTTATTCGTGTTCTGTTGTCGATTCATGTATGTAATTTAAAATAACATTACTAACCTAATTACCCAACTACCCAACCCGATGACCTTTCCTTTCAAAAAAGATTTTTAAAAAACGTTTTTCTTTATTAATTATAAACCACGATCATGTTAGTTTTTCATAGTGCACGTCAAAGATATGAATGCTGGAATAATTCTGCTTCAATATGCAAGTCCAAGCCAAATTGAACCTACCTGCATGTACACGACACCAATTGACATTTTTTACATTTAATATAGGATTATTAGAGAGTGAAATAAAAGGGTCGGAGTCATGATGTAAATACTGATTTATTACACACAACTCAGTAGATGTTCGTTCAGGTAGCTAGTTACTTCCTGAGCAAACTAAATAGCATTTAAGTGGCACGTGTTAAATCTCACAGAACACTGACATTGGTAATTTTTTAATTTATCTTACTAGATAGGATATTTTAATTCACTTTGTGAAATAACCTCAAGGATGAATCTATTTCCACTGGCCCTTCTCGTAATCCCATTTGGAAGAAAAGCCTTGCACTGGGTTAACTCGCATGTCCAGCATCCGCTTCAACTGCTTTGCCTGCCACTCTTCATCAAACGTATGAGGTTTAGTAGGGTACACTGAAAGAAAGATATTACAATTGCAGTATCGCTACAGGAATCATGTTTATCTGTAGGACAGTTTTTCATATCTCCTACTGCTACTGAATAGAAGGTTACAGAAGAGATGGTCCTGCTTACCATAAACACTCTGCCAGAACACCACCAGACCAGTCAGGCCAATAAAGATCAAAATTCCACCCACTACAGTCTTCCACTCGCTGGATGGAGTCTTCATTTCTGCATACGTGTCTTTAAACATAATCCTGTACACTAAAACATAAAAAGGGGAAAAACAATCAACCATCCAACGATCAGATATTTCTTGGAAATGTTTTTTTTCCCCAAGAAAGAGCTATTGACAAAGAAATAAGGATAAAATACACACAGGCAATTTTCTCCTCATTTGAAAGGCTGTTCCAGGGTCCTTTTTCTTTTTGTTTCAGACTCTTTTCCGTGGCACTTAAAGCATCGTGGTACGGACGGTCAGGAAGAGGCGAATCACGACGATCCCAGTACATGGGCAGAGACAAATCAGCCTGCTGTGATACTTTGGGATAATAAAAATAAATGAATGAGCAATGTGATGGACAAAATATATGCACAATTCAGCTGCCAATTATTTACTGTTTATCAAGAAAATAGTAACAAGAACAGTGCTTATGATAACTGCAGAGATTTCCAGGCCAGAAATTCAATTTTTCTACAATAAACATTTGACACAGGAGTCTCATTTATTGAATATTTTGGACCATTCTTCCAAGTCTGAAGCAGGTTATCTACCGTGTCCATCGCTGGCCATTCTGGCATTACTGGTGCCGAGAGCCACCGCTGCCTGTCTGGACAGCAGCGTCCCCAATCGTCTTGCATTCAGACACAGCATCTAACAGGGAGATAATGAGCATACATCAAATATAAAATGGCAAATGTTACTTACACCTCCATTTAAAGTAATTTTAGTACATGTCGAATAATTTAGTGTGTAAAAACAGGTGTTTTTTAGTAATAATCTGTGCATTTAATCCAAACACAGCCCAGACCACGGCCGGTCTTGCTCAAGGGCACTTCAGTCATGACCTGTTGGCCAGTTCTCTAACGATCAGGCAGGCAAGGCGCGCACACACACACACACACACACACACACACACACACACATATCTATATCTATATCTATATATATATATAGTTACATATATAGACCAAGAGCCATGACATCCCAACAAAAATATGGAAAACATGTAAGATAAAGCCACTTCTGTTTAATTTTGTCTTGTGTACACACACACACACACACACACACACACACACACACACACACACACGATTCACCCAGTTATAAAATATTAAAGGGGGAACTAAAATGGACGAATCTGGCAACATTTCAAGCTCATGCAGCAGCTCTAGTTAACGATTAACATTTTAACATTTTCAACCAGCCTGATCAAGTCGTTTTATAACTAAACACTTCGAACATGCAATATTAGTAATATTACGATTAATATAATAAGGTTTTATTTCTATTAAAGTGAAAACCTCTGATCTATAAATACTTTTGTGAAGCTGCTTGTGAAATCTGGCTGCAATAGAAGCAGTGCACCAAAAATAAAACCAAACTACAGATTTCATAATCAGCTTTTCTTTAGCAGTAATATTTTAATAAACATTTGTTTTTTCTTTGCAGTTTGGATACAGAACCGAACTGCCATGATCACAATTTGATCTGCGCCACAACTTTGCACAAGTCGTTTGCATGATAATTCTCTTTATATGAACAGAATCCGAACACATGTACTCACTGATACACCGATGATCACAACCCACAGACACCAAAACAACAAACCAACAAAACCCCAAACCAACAAACACTCACTTAGACTCTCAGATTTTAGTCGCGCAGTCAGTTAACGGCAATCAGGATCTGTCATGGGTTGCCAGATTTATAGAATTACAGCGCACCCTCGTCTAACCTTATTGCTACATTCGGGCCACCTGTGACTAAAGAAAAACAGTTTATTGTTCGTCAATCAACACAACTGCTACAGACTGTGCATTTAATCAAGAGGATTTTAAGATTTTAATTTTAATTTGTTCATTAACAAAGAGCTGCAACTGTATTCCCAGTAAGGTCTAAGACTGGGGTCACCAACCTTTCTGAAACTGAGAACTACTTTTTGGGTACCAACTAATCTGAAGAGCTTCCAGTTTGATACACACTTGTGACATCACACATTTATAACCTTTAATGACATGTTACTATTAATAATGAATGATATTCATCTATGTGAAGATGCTGATCATGTCAATGATATGTCACAATCATTTTCAACAATAATTTAACAAGGTAGGAAACAAACAAACATCAATATGCAAAATATGCAGCTATTCTTAGAACAGGTCTTGAGGTGCCCGTGGGCACCACGTTGGTGACCCTTGATCTAAGACATGCATTTTTGCATGCAGGCCTCGTGATGATTTTAATGATGATTTGTCCACATTTGAGAGGTGTCCATGCATAAAAACAGGGGGTAATAGAGACTAAAGCTGCGTCCCAAATTGTGCACTAATACACTTCAAGAACTGTCTTGTAATGCGTCTAAGAAACACATTAAAACTCAATGTACCAGATTAAGTATTTAAACCAAAAAATATAGTGTGAAACGATGGACACTATGCGCACAAAACCGACACCATTTTGCCCTCAAAACAGAGGAGGTGGGACTCTCGACCGGTTAATAGCGGGCATCACCGAATCAGAAACGAAGGCATCTGCTTCGTATTTAATGTGTCACGTTAATTAAGTTTATTAATTAATAAAGTGTAAACAGCAAACAACAGTATACAAATGATTATATAAACAAAAGCTGGCAGATATTTTGGTGGCTAAAGAACCGCGATCACTTACCTGAAGTGTTGTGTTCTATTTGAGACAGCACTAACTGTTCAAAGTATGCACAAAGAAGTGCTCAGTGCGCACTACACACTAAATTACAGTGTACGTAAGTGTCCGGCTTGGGACGCATCTATAATTTCTGGAATATGAAATCATAAACTCATGAAGATTTCTATTTGTTTAGGTTGGGTGGGTTACATACATCTGGCAACTCATACATTTAGGGTCATGTAAGGACTGAAAACTGTTTATATCTGAAATTGGCACTTTTTAAAGCAGCTATTTCTAGTAACTTGCTGTAAGATGACTTTTGTTAACACATTTTTGTTAAGATTAACTTCTTAAATACACAAACTCATTTGCAATCACAATTACACACTCACAAAAAGTTTCAACTGACACTCTTGCTCCATGGTCTTTGACATTTCCAAAAATACACACAACTTCTCAGTGACTCCCATCATACGGAAGGGCAAATCATTCTAAATGTTTATGCCATACAAACACAACACTGTTGTTTATATATCAAAACACAATGTATTTTCTTTTCCTCTCTACATTTACTCAGTACCCCTGCAGGATTTATACTTTTCTTTTAAACCCGTAGTTTTCTGCATTTATTGTATTAAACACATTATATCTTTACAGATTTGTTGTATAATGTAGTAATTATTGTTACTGCAAGATAAACAATTATAGAAATTTTAACAAATTTATCATGTAGGCCTACAGAAAAACATTAGAGGACTAAGTTAAAAAATAACACTTGTGAAAAAAGTACTTTTGAACTTTTACAGTAGAACTATAAAGTAACCAGATTAACATACGTGTTCATTAGACAACTGGTTTGTGTTTTATTCTGGTCGTAGCTGAAATTACAAACAATATTTGGTTAAATGGAGAATTGCTTATAAAAAGTAATCAAACGAATGTGGGATCAGTTCATTCATAAACAATGAAGAATGTATGAAAAACTAAATGTAACGGAATTTAATAGCAAATATTCTTCTGGCCAACTGTGTTTGTTATAGTTCTATTTGATTACAGAAATTTTAAAAAACGCACATCACAATGAACTTGACCTCGTAACAAATCTAGACGTGAACACAAACCAGTTACAAGTGTGAGTTCACTCAATAAACAGAAATCTACACATTTATAAATAGAAACACACGGTATCAGCTGGTTTATAACAGCGTGCTCTTATTATGACATGTTGGGGCATCGTTTACAACACGCAATGTGATAATGACCTTATTAACACTAGGGGGCAGCAGTGCATTTAGTGTCATATATATAAAATTACTTACTGGTGTACAGACTGAGAAACGGACAGTGTTTGGGATGGAGAAACCCGACTGTTAAGTTACACAAATACCATCGTTTATACAGCAATAAAAACACAAGATTAATTCTTTTTAAAAGTCAGTATTTGTATTTAAATGTCTGTGGTTCTGTAAACTGTTGAGTCAAGTTCTAGTGGGGTTTGGCAGGTGATAGGAAGCACCAAGGAAGTTCTAAGATAGTTATTACGTCACAATACCACGGAGGTCAAAAGCAATACAATACCATGGAAGATTTTCTTCAAACTTGGAGTGTTTATAGAAGCAGTAGAGACCCATGTGGAAATACAAAAAACAGTAAAAAGTGAATTCTGCACAATATGTCTACCTTAAAATAAAAAAATTCCCCATTAAGCATGTTTAGCATAATGTCGATGAAAATGACGCTTGGGGCTGAGCTGACAGTCAATAATGGGCCTAAAAATGGGGTTCAACGATTAAATCCCTAACGTGTAGTTGTCATAGGTTGCTGAGAGGAACATCGACAGCTGGCAAAACAAAACCCACAATCGATTCAGACACAACAGACTCTTCTTCCCCTCCCATTCACGTAGCCTGGCACGTGTCCCCATCGCCTTACCCCAGAACACAGATTAAACAGTGTCCTCCCACCTCAGTCCAGTCGTTGTCCCTATTGTTACTGTCCTGTCTCGCTTAGGTCTCCCTTCCTCCAACTCAGCGTTATTGAAACTTAAATTTAGCATTTTTTGCTCTCCAGAGGAAACATACACACCATTTGTTATCTGCCCACCCTTCACTGGTATTGTTCTATCTCTTTACATGACAATGAAAAGGCTGAGATGAAGATTGAAGAAGGATTTAGCCCCTCGACCAAGAGCTTGGAGTCAATCTGGCTTTCAGCTATGAGTCTGTCCATGCATACATCTTAACAGCCAATGATATGCATCGATGATGATGATGAAAATGACAATACACCCCTTTCCCAAAAGCACCAGACAGCCGTTTTAGTAAATAGGACTGATTCTACTACCATTTGGGCCTACCAACGTCAGGCATGTTGATCAAATTAATGGTCATTACAACATGAACCAATGTCTGGGTGAAAGACTACGATTCAACACACTTTACAAAACATTTATGTGGATATGAACACTCCACCGTGAGTTTGCTGGATATGGCCGTGAAGAACCATGGACATTTTCTCTGTGTATGCGAGAAGCATTAAAAAAAATTCTACAATTCTCATCACTGTTATGCAGGTAAGGATGAGCAGTATCAGCTACAAGAAACTGCACCAGTTTGACCAATAAAATATTTTATAAACTCTTCCCTCCTAGCAAGAACTGATAAAGCCATTCATTATACATATAATAATGGTTTTAAAAGTGCTGTATATACTGTATATATCCAGGCACATACATCATTCCCAAAGAGTTAACCTAAACAGTCCATAAAAAGATATGTAACCAAAAATGTAGACAGGTTCTTAAAATGCTACGGAGACAGTAATTAAAGGCTTTAAGTACAGTTTAGCCAACATAAGCTTTACTGCTTCTCTGATCTTAAAAAAAACCTGACCTCACACTATGCTAAAAAGTAGGTAATGATTTATTTTTAGTGCTGGGCAGACTTGAAGACATGTTCGAGTAATTTAAGAAATCATATAGATATAACCAACAGCCACAAAGAGGGGAAACCTTAATGTGCCACATGGCAGACATGTCTTGGTGCTTTTGGAAAATATGTACTAGTCATCTCTGTCAGTGCAGTTATACTTACAGTTAACAACACATCTATGCATACACATGTACAGAATATGATGCATATTGTTCAAGTGTTAAAGGTTAAAGATAATCAATAGCTTAGCAGTGATTATGTGGAAGTTAATATTTGCAGATGTTTGGTTTTGCAAACAAATACACCAACAAAACATTCTGCAGATAATGCAATATCAATACACATTTTACTGAATACATTCGTTCCCTCCACTGTTTGTGTGCTATTTCTCTGTGTGTCTCTTTTAATAATGTCATCTGGAGTTGACATAACTTTTGATTAAAAAGACACAAGCCATCAAAAGTTTCAAACAAATCCTATTTTCCAAAGGATTACCATCATAGGCTTTGAAAATCTAGTGCCCACCATAATGATCCGGTTGTGTGGTTGTTGACTTAAACATGTCCAGTCTTGTTGGTCATCTTCCTTTCACTGTGTTTTTTGTCTTTACTTTTCTAATCCATTCCGTTAGAATGCTGGCACCACAATATACCTGCTGGCATGTTTGGTAAGTGGGTCACTCCCTCACTTGCTTGTTTTGGTATCCTGGTTTGCTTGTTGCTACTCTTTCCTTGTATTTATTGGGTCTTTGTGTGGGCTCTTCATCTGCTTTGATTCTACTGCACCCTGAGAAATGCAAACGAGAAGCGGCTCAGTGGAGTTTAGAAACCACGTCTTTAAAAACCTGTGCATTAAATAAGATATTTGTGAGCTTTTGCTATTTCTTCTTATCATTTGCACCCTTCACACTGACTATTGTCATAGCACATTATCATAATCTATAGATATTTAATGAAGCAAATTAGATTAGGTGTCTTGCCTCAAAGCATAGCAGCGCTGACACATGCTCTATAGGGCAATTTAGCACTTTTGTGTTTTTGCCAGCATTTATGTGTTAAAAACTAAATTCCTTAAGAATCAGAACTTAAAACTAGACCCAAAGTTGGTTTTAAGTTGGTCCAAAATGTGACTTTATTCCACACTTAATGATAGGATTGTAGTTTATTTCATTAGCTATCACCAATGACATGACTTAGAAGTTGTTCTGAACCTGTTGTTATGATAGATTGTTAGTCACTTTGAATTTCTGTTATTTGGAGGTTAGTTATTTAAATATATTTGAATCATGATGATTCAATAAAGATAGTGTGACTGGTAAATTAATAAAAACAAATTTTAAACGTATTTAAAGGCATTCATTAATATTTATTTTAGGGCTCTGTGTTATAAACCAGTACACTCTGAAGCTCTGCCAAGTTACTGTTGTGTCCTCTTTAACAAATATATGTACGTATGCCAACAAAGACTGTTACAATCTACATCATATGTGCACTCTTTAGGAAGTAAGAACTGCAAAACTTTACAAATCCATACATCTACAAACCTCTCAAAACCTTTACAACCGTCTCCAAACATCTACAACCCCCTAGAAATATCTGCAAACGTAGAGGTTTGTTTGGGGTTTGTAGAGGTCTGTAGCTGTTTGAACGGGACTTCTGCTGTGAGGTGAAAATGCTAACAAAAAATGCCACCATGCCACCATTTCTTTACTTTACTATAGACTAAACCCTAAGCTATATTACAGGTCCACAAATAATACAGTATTTATTTCAAGACATTACTTAAGTGTGAACACATCTTCCATGCCATTACCCACCAGCACCAACACTTATTTTTAAAAGAAAATAGAAACAGAACCAAGATTAATTACATATTATTCCTAATCTGACATCTTGGAACATACAAGAAATTATCTTAAACATATCTTAAACAAGAAATTATCTTAAACATGAGTGCAATGTGCTTGTTATTACATAAATAAACCCCCCTCTGTGGAATTCAAACTCTGTTGACATTGGTTTGTTAATAACAGAGCGGTGATGTCTTTGTGTGATTCTGTTAGGATTACCGTGGCAAAAAAGTGGGTTTAGGATGTCTGTCCCAGGTGTGTAGGCAGGAACGTTTTTCTTCAAGGAAGTGAATATCTTGACAGACATTTAAGGAAATATCTTAAGCTTTTTATAGAGAGCGCAGACAGCTTCTGAATATATACGAATAAAACAACAACATCAACGAATCTCTGTGCTGGAAATGGGTTGACACATTAACCATATGAGCCCCCAGATGGGAACTGCACTCCCCTGGGTTTACATTCTCAGTTTGAGTGTTTCAGTTTTGTTGTTATTGATCACTATATTTAAATGTTTGGAGAATAACATCTTTATTATTATAAAATGATATTAAGTATTTAATATGTATGTAAATAAGTATATAATGAAAATTTAAATCAAACCTAACAGTTATATGTGTATATATGTACAGTATGTGTTTTATAGACTCATTACATGACAGTGATGAAGGGGGGGGGGGGGTATATGCGCTGTGTGATTTCACACAAAGAACCATATCGCATGCAGGATCGTACCCTGACCCTTGACGTCTAGTCGCACTCATCCGTTTTCCTGCGCTCCTCCTCCCTTCATTATCTCCTGGGGTCTGCCATTCAGCAAGAGAGGCCAAACAGCTGCTCGTCTGCACAAAACAGGGGAGTGGTGTTGGATAGAATGTTTGGGGAAGTCTAATGGTAAAGAAACGTTGCAAATGCAACGTTGCAAATGTTTTTGATCACGTTTGTAAAAAAACGAAACTAAATATCAAATATTAATATTAGTCTGGTTGAAACTAAAATACCAAATGATGTGTGTGCATGATCAATTTATTGGCTTACGAGTAAAAGTTTCTCAAAAGTATTTAAAAGCATCACTATAGCTTTCTGTTAATCACTATTCTCTGTTTCTGTTAATCACTATTCTCACTAATGCTCTGTTCATACCGTACTATGGCTGGTGTAGGCAATTAGTGAATCTGCCTTAAATCTCCATCTGTCCTCTACTGTGACACAGCCTGACCCCATAGATCTTAAACTTTTAGCCTCCATGACCCCAACAAAGGATCCTGCTGACCATTCCTGGGTGCACTTACATAACACACCACATATTGTTAGAGTTAACTTACCTAAACACTGAGTTCTATTTTATGTACCAAACAATCAGATCTTTATAACGTGATTTATTTAACAATGTTATCAATTATCAATTGTTATCATCTCTACATTGTATGTGCATAATTATTCAAGATAAAGAAAATGCTTATGATATCTATTAAATCATTTAGACAAATCCTACCTAAAATACAGTGTTTACAAAGTCCTAGTTATAATTTTTGTATATGCTTTGTTGCAAAACTGAGAAATGTATATTTATGTGTGATTCTATATGGATGGCACATAAAAACATAAACTTGGTCCTTAGAACATTTTAAAACAGAGCTATAAGGTTTAATGTTTGTAATAATTTAATGTAATATATTGACAAAAAGTTTGTCGTTATTTGAAATAAGTTATTATACATTGGTATAAATGTTCATGTACTCACACTTTTACTTACTCAAACACAGGAGAAATTTAAACCATTCATTTTTCGTGCGAAAATGTGTATCTGGTGAAAAACCGAAACCTAAACTGCCTGCTATACTACTACCAAACACTTATTGTATTATTAAAAAAAGATTACACAAAATTAAAGCAATACTTATATATTGAAAATAAAATATTTTACTCAAGAATATTCAAGCCTGCAACTGTAAACTACATTTGTATTGTAGATTATTTCTGTCTTTAATAATAAAAAAAATAAGTAAAAAAATGTAAGGATGTATAAACAGTGTCCCATTTAAACCGTTGTTTGTCTGCTGCTTGCCATCTGCTGATTCTGTCAGTGTGTGATGGTTAGACTCCACTGGGAGAGGAAACAAAGGGGTGAAATGAATCTGTAGAGGAGGGAGAACGAGAAATTAGAAAGAGAAACTGTTGAAAAGAACGGCACAAACATCGTTAGGTGTTGTTACAGAGTTATATAAATGGAAAATGTGAGATGTGTGATTAGTTAACAGCATCCAATCACACTTTGCTCATCATATTTTGTTAAATATGAGCATATTGAACTAAAGGTAAAGATTTGTAAAGGCAAAAACTGTTTATTCTGTGGTCTGATCTTCATTGAAATGATGAGAACAGAAAGATGCTTTCTATATAACGCAATATTACACTTATTTACACTGTTCTTGTAGTATAT
>JAOTRQ010075858.1:0-11958 GCA_028565875.1 Hoplisoma paleatum
TGTTTGTTTGCTTTATTGACGCGCGTGCACGCGAAGGGAGTAGAATTCTGCTGGGGAGTCGGATTTCGGCACAACACCTCCAAAATGCGATTAATTGTGATAAAACTTTTAACGCGTTAAAATCTTTGTAATTAATTAATCGAAATTAACGCGTTAAAGTCCCGGCCCTAGCCACTAAGAAGCTGCACCTCTCGGTGGATTGTTGCAGCATTACACTGGGGAACTTACTCTACCACATGACCACAACTACCAGAATGCATTTGATCATGTGTTTTGGCTCCACCAATCATGTCTCTGTCTTGCACTCGTTATCTTCATTATCTAACTAGGGTTCTAATGTACCACTTATATGTAAGTATTTAAACACTTTCATTGTTTGTATTGCCGCTGTTTTGTCAGCAACTTAAAAACGTGTCAGTTAGTACACTAGTTCTGTGTACAAGCATTTTCACTCAGTTTTTCATCCTATTCTAGTTTACATGATGTACATATTCTGGTTCTTGGACTCTGTTCATGGTTACTCTTTTGTCTCCTGTTTTTGCCTTTTATAATAAAGCCGCTTTTTGTTTTTATCAGCAAGCGTCTGATCTCAGTCTAATGTGTTACAATTTGTTATAACTAAATAATCCAGTGCATCTTATGTATGAAAATATAACGTTAATATTGCATTCATTGATTGCGCTAAAATCTAATGGTCTAATGATCTTACATTCTAATGGTAAATAAAATACAGAACCTGGTGCTTAATCCAAATACAGTGAAAGAATGCAGAATGTATGCAGAATTATTAGTGTGCTGCATTGTAATGAAAACATTTTAAATGCTCAGAAAAGATAAAATGCTTATTTAATTTACTGTTTTTACACATTTGACAGCTTGTTCATCTATTGTTTAAAAGCTTGAATTAAATCTGGCATTGTGGATGTGTTTGCAGCTTCACACTTCCTCAGACTCCAGCGAGCATCAGCAAGAAATGGCTCGAGTTCTGACTGAGACATTCTCAGTGATGCAAACTGAATTAAACTCTCTGCCAAGTTACCAGCCAGCCAGCGATTCTGTGTGTGTTCTGAACAGTGGCACAGGGGTGGTGGGCGAGGAACGAACACTGGCACTGCTAGAACAGTACTCTCTACTGCTGCTTAGAGCTGTGGAGAAGAGGATGGACAACAAAATATAAAAGGCTTTATTAACAGAACGGACGCTCAGGATGTGACTCAAGCCATGATACTATAGTCAGTTTTTTGCTGGGCACGTCCCAATTTTTTTTCTACAGACCATTTTGTAATTTAAATCTTCCTTTACAAACTTTGCCAACCTGGTAAGATGAAAAGACCCAGACCAACAGGGCCCATCAGAATTGAATTACAGTTATTAACCTCACCACCCTACCTCACCAGTTTTTTTATGTACTACAGTATCACCATTGCACTCTCAATTCCTTTTTTATCCTACTTACCAATATTGGGCCCTTTTAATTACCCGATATTTATGTATAATAGAAGTGAAAGCTGAGCTTGTAAATAAAATGTGGACAAATGGGAATGTACATGTACTATGGCAATGGAGATTTTTGCTCACCTCACAATTGTGTTTTGGAATTTTGTGAGGCCCAAACCAGCTATGGAATTACCGTCCTAATTAATAATTAGGAAAGACAGGACCTAATGTGTCTCACATTTAAAATGTGTTTTATGATGTCGTTTCTTTTAAATATGTAACTGTATTTATCTTAAAACTGAGGTCATGTGACCTATGCAATGATTGTTTTGATGCTGAATAACAGTAAAGTTATCCATTGACCTAAGCCCTTCAGCACAACTATGACATCAAATTACAGAATACAGATTGTATACACAATTTTTGAATAACAATTGTGCACGATTTACAACCACAAATGACGCTGCAAATTGCAGGTGCCTTATTTAATATCCAGCAATGATTTATCTAGCCATTTGCAAATGTAGGGATACATTAAACTATGGTTGGATGCTGTTTGTGTAAATTAACTGGAACAGGCCGATTTGGCAAACTAGTCCAAAAATGGCATCAAATGTAATTTCTCTCAAGTTAAACTTCATGAATATTTCTGCAGACATTTCCACCACTGTTGACAGCATGCATGAATTATCAAGCTTTTAAGATAAAGAGCTTAAACAACAACTATTTTCTATTTGAGAGTAAGTGATAACCTCAGACAAAACACTTACAATGAATTTATCTACAAATGTCTTCTCTACAATGTACCATAATTTAACAGAACTTTAAAAATGTCATTACCAAAAACCAATATTACCATTAGAACTATCCAAACTTTACAGAGTTGTGATAATGTGAATTAAACAAACTTTGTTTAAAAAAAAAAAAAAATTATACAAGAAATTGTGATTGTTTTATACTGGCTCACTTTGAACCATTTCTCTAGTTTGTACTTTTACAGATGGTGCTTGTGCTCAGAATTGCAAAGTAGTTTAGTATAATTACAAAAATACCCTCTCAGGGTAGAGAGACTTGTGAAATAAAATGGTGCTGATTTTACCATCATATTTCTAAAAGATCGGTAAATGCTGAGTTTTATGAAGAAATAAATGCATCATTTAGTTTAGCTACATAATATATACTGTATGAAATATACAGTATATATATATATATATATATACGGTACTGATAAGTACTGCTGCACTGCATGAAAACTATTGTAACTTTTTATAGAATGCACATCTACGTGTGGCCTGCTTTATAACACAATCATCAAATAGGCTACTATTTTATAGTAGTATACTGTTCTTTATAGTAATACCATTTTATACATCTTTAGCTTTTTGCCTATTTACTTCTACAAGAAAACGAGAAACACTGAATGGCAAACTGTTCCCCTCCATTTAAAAATGTATAAACTGTTGTTAATCTTTGTCTAAACCTTAGGAATAACTTAATAAAACCTATTTATTACATTTTGCTCATGTTTTTTGATCTTTTCAATTTAAATTCCAGTAAAGTAATATTTTATACCATAGTGCACAATTATGAAAAACCTTAACACAAATGAAATACCTGGATATCTTTGGTTGATGAATCACAGTGAGCCCACAGCTCCAGATAAAGTTTCCACGAGTTGGAAGTAGTTGTATTTAATATCATAATCCATATCATACCAGAAGTTCACTGAAAAATAAAGTGTTTATGTAATGTTATTTTACTGATCCACTGTTATTTTATCCTTATCTACTATTGTTAATTATAATTAATTATTATAATTATATTTATTTTAAAAATAGACAGTCTTGATATTCATACAGGGAAATTTGTTTTGTATGAACCGTAATTACCTGGTTTACTACTATTTCCCAATATTCCATTTAATAAAAATACTATTTTACAATACATTTAATAAGGTAGGAAACAAAAATCCTTTTGTTTTCTCTTGTCAGATTTGCCAAGCAGAGCGTAAATTGCCATCATGCTTATCGTTTTGAAGGTAAAATTTTTGCAGTCAATTTTTGCGTGACTTGCCAATTACTTATTCCCTTATCAGATAGAAGTTAAAACAATTGATGCATTATTAGATTTGATGCATCTATTTTATGTAAAAGCACACTAGACAACCCTTATTTTTATGAGGCTTTCCCTACTGGCCTGGAGAAAATGTTCACGGTCAAAACCGCTGCTGTTCATCCAGTTCCTTCCCTAAACATGTATGATCATCTAAAACAGATTGAAATTAATGAATGAATAAAAAGATGCCTAGTGTGTCTTTAAAAGTGTATACTAATTCTAAAAAAGTATGCTTGCCTATACTTTGTAAAAACAATTGTAAATATTTAAGATTGTTTATTTACACGTGATGTCATGTCATTCGTTTTCTTTAAAAGAAAGTAAATATTATAAAAAATATTGTAATGTTATGTTCTCTCCAGCGACAGGGTACTCTGCAACCTGGAAGTATTGTTCCTGCACTACACATTAATTATGAGTCAAGAGGACTTAGATGTATCCCAAGTACAAGTAATACAAATGAAATTATTTCCCACAGTACCTGCTATACATCCATGAGACTGGCGAACATGGTGGAACCAGAGAGAGGGTAGGTAAAGCATCTCGCCTTTCTTCACTGTGCAGTACAATGGTCGAGCAAGTCTGTAGGATGGAAACCGTTCATAATCAGGATTCAGAGGGTCCAAAGGAATCCAAGGTACCTAAAATAATTGTAGAATAATAATATTTAAAAATTGTTGTCATGCATGAAATATTTTTCCAGCAAAAAATCCATTCAATTTCTTTAAACCGGGGATCTTCCATCTCAAACTGAATCTCCCTCCCTACCTCCATTACTCCACAGAGTAAATAAAAACTATGAAGTAGGAAGCTGAAATTAAAAGGACACAAAATAATTTAATAAGCCCTACTGTACTGTTTATTGTTTTCCAGTAAATTAATAAAATGCTCTCGTCTTTATTTTGGATGCGAGTGCCAAACGTGTAAATATATTCATAACTTACGTTTTCTGAATCCTCTTCATCCACTATTTCAAAGTGGTCATCCTCTTTCTGTTTGTACGTAGCTGGCTGATATAGCTCTACAAAACTCAAGCATAAAGCATATGATTATACATGTGCTCACAAGCATCACAATCCTTCTAGTAATGTGTGGTGTTTGTATACAGAGGTCTACAACAGACTTGATAGCAGCATACAAACATGAGATCTTTAATGCTGGATCAGTTTTGTACTGCTCATCTCGAACAATTTAAATTTCAAACTTTAAACTTGACTAGTACAGATTATCAATCAAACTAATATGTGATTTTCTGCAGCGAGCATAGCAATGGAAGCCATTAAAAACCCACGACAAGTTTATTACATTAATTCCCCAAAGGTTAATGAATAAGCATATACATAGTAAAATTATAGAAAAACAGTTAAAAAGATAAAGATAAAAAGCTCCCCCTTGCCATATGGTATGAAGGGTCTATCAGTGGGAGGGAGTAATATAAACGTCTTCTCTCCAGTGATTACACAGTACAAGTTCTCATAGTGGTCCTTGTGCACTGCAAGATACATTTATTACAATTTAGGCAATAATTCGTCATTAAAATAAAAAAGACAATAGATTAAAATTATCTTAATTTATTGGAACAAACTTACATGATGTTATTGCATTTTTCTCCCCCAGCCAAAAATTTACAGCATCGGGCATTTTTCCTAAACAAAAAGTATATTTTATAGTGTAGCATGAGGACCCAATTGCAAATTCCGCACGACTCAAATACACCTCTGGTAGTACAAATTTCTAATAAAAAGGCAAAAGTCAAAGTTCATATAACAGATACATGCCGAATAAAGTAGCAAGCTGTACAATAACAGTAAATGTAAAATGGATATTTTAACATGATAAAGCATTACTCTTACAAACAATGATAACGCTCCTCGAGTTACTAAAATACTGAGTTTAATTTACAAATGATAATTTAGTGAGTGGGGTTCGTATTTTGGTCTCTTTTGATTGATAAATAATGTGTGTGCGTGTGTGTGGGGGGAGGGGCATTTATGCTTCATGACATTTTGCATAATAAGTCCCTAAAGGCAAGTACTTACTACTTAAAATGTATTTTTAAAATACTTTAAATCAAGTGTCTGACATGATTCGTACCCAATGCTTCACTCATCCAGGGAATGTGAGCCTGTACATCTCCTATGAGCTCTGGTAGTTCCTCTGTCAGATTGGAACACTGTTTCTGTACATAAAACACACCACTGCTTTTCACCTTCTGCTCTATAACATCCAGCAGTGAGGAGAATGTCATCTGACGCTCTTCAGGCATCACAAACCGATTTCCATTAACAGCATCTGCATAGCCATTTGGTGTGACAGCCACACTGATCAGCTTGGAGCCAACAGCTTCTCTAATAAAAAAAACAATAAGAAATTCCTGAATCTTGGCAACAGATGGCAAAACAAAACTACTGTACCGTCACAATGACACACCTGAGGTATGCCGGATTCCATTTCAACAATGCTGGCCAGTCACTGAAGCCATTGCGAATAATGCAAGGTTTATTGGGCCCAATCCAGTCACGATAGAACTCAAGTGGTGACGGTGGTCCATTCAGGTATGGCACTGACTCGTTTAAATAAAGTTCTAAACAATACAAAATATATTGCATAGTTTATAAATTATTTCAGACTAACAAAAGAAACTCCACATATACACTACATGACCAAATGTGAATGTATAGCAAAACCACACAATCGTATGAAAAGACCATATGTTTTCAGAACTATTGAGTCTAAATGATATTCCATTTTTACCAGTAATGCATAAGTGATGGTGGCCACTCATGTGGTGCAGTTTATCATCATACTTTGATCACATACATGATACTTTGATCACATACATCATACTTTGATCACATACATCATACTTTGATCACATACATCATACTTTGATCACATACATCATACTTTGTCAGAACTCCAGGTAATCCTATATATGGTTAAATACTAGATAGCTGACACAAATCCTAAACTATTACTTTTTTTAACAAAAGTGTACTGAGGTATTTTATGTAGGCCAACACTCTGAAGCTAAACCTACATGGCTCTAGTTTCAATATAAATCACTTACATTCATAAAGTGGTATTTTAAAGATTTTAAAATAGTAAAATTGACTATCACTACCACACAACATATTTAAAATAAGTTCATTTCAAGTAGTGCCCACAAACTTCTGCTAATTTAAAGTATTTCTCCAGCAACACAAAGCAGACGTTTATACAAATGTATACAAATAATGATCCAGTGAACACAAACTGATTGTTTTGATAACTCACCACGAGCTTCTTTAGGAAAATCTCTTAAACACGTCTTTATGGCGTCCATTCTGTTCTACATACTATGGGAACAGATGTATTAATTTACTTTATTTGCAAATTACTACATTACTACATACATAACTCATTTAGCATGTTTTTCACTTACTGATGTGGTCTGCACTGTAAGTTACTGTATAATTCATGTACTGTAAGTAAAATACACTTGTTTACAAGTACATGTAACATAACAAGTCACAACACAAAACCCTACAAAACAACATTAACATTTACCATGTCGCACCGTTTTACTAAAACACGCCTGAATTCCACTACGGTTTAAACGAAACCTTTCTGAGTAAAGCGACTGTCGGTACTAAATGTAAGAATATGAATTAAAAATATAGCTACAAAATATGAAATATCGCGGCAACATTAACAACTTTACTGGCGTCATGAATGTCCGTATTGCAGAAAAGTCCCGCCTCCCGATTTAGGATTGGCTACTCGCGATAATCAACCAATCAAAACGGTGTAACTAAGAACAGGGACTTTTAATTAATATTCAATAGTAAGATTTAAAGTAAACGCTATTTTGTTTATTGTCAAAATATAACCGAGCGTGGACTGTTATCTTCAGGAATCCTTGTCCCTGACTTTGGCTGTAAACCAACAAATTCTTGACCATACAGGTCAATAAAAGTTGACTTGACAGGTTCTTTTCTGGGAAACAAACAATTCTTCTACTTCTGAAGATCACTTTTAGCTTGCACATTTATTTATTATTACATGGATTAAAGATACATTTATAAGATACAGTGGGGAACAAGTATTTAGTCAGTCATCAAAAGTGTTAGTTTTCCCACTTCAAAAGTAAAGAGCGGCCTGTAATATAATGTAATACATAAGAGGTAGATCTCAATTAGAGGGGACAAAATGAGAGAAAAAAATTCAGAAAATTACATTGTCTGATTTTTAAAGAATTTATTAGCAAATACTGGTGGAAAATATGTATTTGGTCATCAACAAAAGTTCATCTCAATACTTAGTAGGCAATCACTTTTTCATAAGGTGTTTGTCCCATCGTGACCCTAAATAGGATTATGTGGTGGTAAAGATAGATAATAGATGGCCAATATTCTCATCGAGTAGATGAATGGACGGTCTTGGACCATCCTCTAATTATGAGTAGTGTGTTTGTGTTGCCTGTGGTTGGTTTTGCATCTTTGTTGAGGCGTTATTGTCATTTGATCTAAATACAAATACATTATACATTGAAATTATATAATATATATTTATATTATTAATATTGATTAATATTAATAATAACAGCTCATAACACCGTAACATGGGTACAGATTTTGGGTCCCGTGGCCACGGCCATTCAATCACACATTTTCTGTGTGCTGTGCTGGTATGAGTCTGTGTTGCTGGAAATATATAAACAATATGTTTCACACTGTAGAAAATACACATTTCTTCCCGGCTAGCCCCATTATTCAGCCCACTTCTGGCGCAGTTTCTGTTAGCCAAGTCTGCCGAATCTGGCTCGATGCTCACTTCCAGCTTCTTGGGTGGGAGAGACACTTTTCCATCTCGACGACACAGGGTCTTTGGAAAGACTAGGTCTGGGCTGCTTTAAAACCGGTGATTGCATGCGGTTAGGCAGATCGGTGTTCTCACATATCGGCATGAGATCTATGATTGAGGGGTCCTGAATGGGAGACAATTGTGGCAGCCCAGTGGAGGTGGATGCTGAATCCTCAGCTGTTCGCAAATCAAACCTGTTTCACGGGAATATCGAGCCATCCATATCAAATAAATATGAGCGAGTTTGATTGCTGAGCTTATCTTTGCAAGATAATGTCCAGGCTTAAGTTGTATTTGTGTCCTGTTTCTTGTGCTCTAATGCTACGGAGATGCTGGTCTTTCACATTGAGGTAGTCTGCCTTTATGACATGCTCAAGGTCATGCTGCTCCTGGCATTTCTACTACTGCTTTAACTTTCTCTTTAGTACTCTTTAGTCTGCCTTTAGTACCTCTGCAGCCTGTACCAATGGAAGCCAACCACGAATACCATAACCTGAAGTTTCTTTGCGTGAAGTCTCACTTTAACTTTCCTGCATCGTTTTATGAGGGGAGGGCAAGTAGCTCGTCATTGTGATCTCGACATGCCTCTAATTTTGGAATCGATACAACTGACAACTAGTAGGTCATCTGCATTAGGTTGTACTCCATTGAGGCCTGCCAATAATTCATGCTGCTTTGTCACCTCAGGTGCAACAGAAATTTCAAAGGGGAGCTTGAGCCAGCACATTCTCCCCTATGGTGTCCAGAATGTGGTTCTGTGACCACTATCCTCATCAAGCCTGCACTGGAGAAAAGCATCACAAGCAATCACCACCAAAAATAGAATGGCAAGGTTGTATAGCACATCAGTGGAAAGCTGTGTTGGGATGCTTTGGGTCAATACTAAGTCACACGGGAATGATTCTACTGTGCTGTTAAAGATATTGGGCAAAGAAAAACTCCCTGAAAATTACAGGAAGAAACCTTGAGAGGAACCAAATTCAACAGGGCCCATCCTTCTTGGGTGGTCCTGGAAAAAACACTCACATCAGGCACGAGCAGCAGTATTGGAACTGTAGTCTCAACTTTAGTTCTTAGCCTCAGCGGGTAAACAGGTTTCCATCAGAATTCCAAGAAACCTTGAGAGGATTCAGACTCAGCAGGGCACAACCATCTTGGGTTGGAGTGGTTCTGGAGGAAACAGTCACATCAGGCAGGAGCAGCAATATTGGCACTGCAGTCTCAACTTGGCAGGTAAACATATATTCGATAAGGAGTGGTAGCTAGTAGGAATGACGAACCGAACAAGGCCTAGGCGTTCACAGATGGACCCTGAGAGAAGTGGCAGCCAATTTGTCTTGACTATTTCAAACTCAAATTTGTGTGTTTTATTGTGGATGGTGCATATTGTTTAAAACAAGCCAAGTGAAGGCATCGGCTGCCTGAAATATATATTTCAGTTTCAAGTTACTTGGAAGTAGTGGTATTTTGGGAGCAACTTTAATTTTATATTAAAATTATGCCTCGCATAAACACAAATTAACAGTTTTAAAATGCCTATAGTTTGTTGGTGTAGGTTTAAGAGATAATGGGGCAGTTGCCAGGTCTCTGTAATAAAAAAGAGGTCAACAAAATGGCGAGTGATACGGTCACAGATGAAGCAACATATCCACTCATGAACCAGAACAAAAACACGGAAGACAAACAAAATCCAAAATGGAAAAATGAGGCAACCAGAGGAGTAAATTTACAAAAAATTGAAAATAAGAGAAAAACACCATATTAGAGTGGCAGCACACGAGTATATAGCATAGCCAACCGGAAGTCAACATGCAAGTCAAACTTTGGTTACTGTAATAATCGTGTAAGGATCAGCACAAATGGTACACATAAAAATACCATTCATTAATACTGATGTTTATATTATTTCTGTAGTGGTAATATGGCTTTCAGCCATAATGCTCTTTTGTGCAGCATTTATTTGTTAGTCAAATTACAGATGAATAGTGTTCACTAGCACTCCATGTTCTGTGCTTTGGCAATGAAAACACAGTATCATACACTTTACTCTTGCTCTTTTTATTTACATCCAGTTGATTAAGTGCAATGGCGCTATATTAGTATTAGATCATTACTAATTAGAATATACAACTTTTTTATTTGTCTTAACAAATAAACTGCACATCTTAACTATAGGTGTATTCAAAATGTATGTTTAAATGTAAGCAGATAAGCATCTTGATTGTGCTCCAACAAAATATGACTAACGCTTCAAACATAGAAAAAGCATATCAAATTGAAAAGTATAAACATGTCCTATGTTAGAAATCTATATTTTAATAAACATATATTACAACAAACTGTCACAGTACACACGGACTAGAAAGACTAATGTTTTACTGTGTTTTATGAACATCAGCAATAGTAGATTTAGGTTGCCCTGCTTCAAGAGTCTTTACTCCCAAAGGAGCAAGCTTAGGCATGGGCCGCCATGATAAGTTTGTCTGGTTTTTCACAGGGTCCACAATATTAATCCCACTCACTTTCATCTGAAGCAGAGGGGGTGGAGATAGATTTTTAGCAGTACATGCTGGGACACTACTGCCACTTGCTAATGGATCTGCTTGTACTGTATTGCAAGGGAAGTCCGATCCAAATGTGAAACGTTCAGGAAAATTAGAAGTAATATCACTTGTTTCATCACCTTTTGAGGTAGATGCATGATCCTCATCTAGTTTGAGTAACAGAGGGCTGAGAGAGCATTCATCCAAGTTAACGTCCATATCATTAAGTTCGCTGGTCAATGTGTTGTTTGACTCGGTAGATTTCTGAGGTTCTTCTGCCTTTGATGTCTCATTGTTCAACTGCTGGTTAAGAAAAACAAGCTCATCAAGCAGCGACATAAGACTTTCATTTTCTTGTTCACTGATAGAATTGCTACTTTCTTCTTTTGTTTTATCTAGAGCATCAACTGTATTGACTTCAGCACTTTCAAGTTTTTTAGGTACAACATTTGAAGGCAGTTGGTCCAGGTGTGCGCCAATCAAGGGCACATTCTGCTGTGATTGGACAGGCGCTGTATCACTTGATGCCTGTGTCTGGTCTCCTACTGGAATGTTTATGTCTTGGAGAACAGGTGAAGATTGGATGACTGGATCTTTTGGTGCCACCAAAGAAACCACTTGAGCAATCTTTGGGAGAGTCAAGTTTTTAACTGCAAATAAGAGAACATTTTTTAATAGTTTACTACAATGCCTAACAAATAATAATAATATCAATAATATGTTAATTATACTAGTGAGTAGTTCTAATTGCCAGTAACATAAGTAATAACCTTACTGGAATAGCAAACCCTGCAATGTTTTTGGTAACAATAGTAGCTGTGCTTTGGCATTATATACTTAAACACTATTAAGAACCATTTACACAGTAATTGTAAGTGTGTTTATTGGTGGTCCTTTCCCCATACACCTACAAACAATCGTCACTAAGCATGTGTAAATTCTAGGGCTGACCGCAATTAATCGATTATTCGTTGGTCGACCGAAAAAATTACTAGTTGGCCAAATTCCATTGGTCGAC
>JAOTRQ010075886.1:0-11956 GCA_028565875.1 Hoplisoma paleatum
GATGATTTTATATTCATAAATATAATAATAATAAATTAAATCTGATCGGGGTGTAAAAAAGTTCCTCGTTTATTCTGTGACGTCTCCATTTCAGTCAATAAACACATTTAACATTCACGTCTGATATGAAGAGACTGAACGGAGCATATCGTTGAATATATGTAACTCAATAATTACTTTCCCTGGTAATTCGGTACTTAATTAGTAACTATAACTAATTACTTTTTTAAAGCAATGTGCCGAACACAGTGAATAAACAATCTGGCTCAGTTCCGGTCTGATAATAGTTTCGGCTGACGAGGTTTCGACGGTGAAAAGGTTTTACAATCTAAACGAAACAGACGCTGGAACCCAGTCGATTTTATGAACGAGGGAACGTGGTTATCTGCCATCACACCGTGTCGTCGTCTGTGTGAGCGAGATAAACACCGAAACCTTTTGGATAAAGACGTCCAACCGGCGGTTCAAACACTGGAGTGTGAGAACAGTATGACATCACAACCTGAGTGCAGAATTAGAACGCATGACGATGACGCGTCTCCACAGACACATAAAGAACCTGATCTGTCAACGTCTGGTTAAACTAGGCGTTACACTAAACACCTGAACAGGTTCCGATTTCAGTATGTCCAGTTAACCTGATGAGAGAACATACCAATTCACATCCTTCATTGGTACGTTCTCTCCGTGTTGAAAATTTTGCGTTACTATGACTGTGTCACCTCGAAGCGTGATTAAGACGTTGTGGTAATTTATACATGATTAACTTGACCTGTAATTAAATCAGGGAGAATTCAAACACACACACACACACACGTATGGCATCTCAGACAGTTATGAGCGCTGGACACACTCCTCAACGCCACTAAACACGGCGGGACGTCGCAGCACAACCAATCCCATCCTCAAAATAATTAATTACTCTGACATTTAACACACCGCTAACGAAGCGTCGTCTTCTCCGTCCAATCAGAACGCTGCTCACAAAACCCTGGATACAGGGTGGAAACACACCCTAAACAGGGTAATAATTCATCGACGGGGGGCATCTTACTCTCATCTGGGTTGGGCGCAGCGAGAATGGCGCTGTGTTTCCGTTTGACTTCCTCGACCTTCTCAGCCAACGAGTCGATGAAGCCTCGGATCTCTTCCACCTAACACAAAGTATTAATTATTATTATTAAGTATTAATTATTTATTAGCACAATAAAAATCATTATTCTTCGCAAAGAAATTCTTTCTTCGCAGGTGCCAGTTTGTTTGTCAGTCGCACTTATTTATACAGCCACATTAATAAAAGTTTTAAAAAAAATTCAAATGTAATTGTTTATATGAAAAAAGTAGCGCTACACAAGTCATTGAGTTGAGTGAGTGTGTGAATGAGTGAATATGTTTGTGAGTGTGTAAGTGAGTAAGTGTGTGTGTGTGTGAGTGAGTGTGTATCTGTGTGTGTGAGTGTGTGAATGAGTCTGTGAATGAGTGAGTGAGTAAGTGAGTGTGTGTCTGTGTGTGTGAGTGAGTGTGTAAGTGAGTGTGTGCGTGTGTAAGTGATTGTGTGAGTGAGTGAATGTGTGTGTGTGTGAGTGAGTGAGTGTGTAAGTGAGTGTGTGAGTAAGTGAGTGTATGAGTGAGTGAGTAAGCGTGTGTGAGTGTGTGAGGAGTTTATTTATAGATCTAATGTACGATATATAATTGCACGAAGTAGGTAGTTTTTCCAAGGACATGATAGGGAACAACGGAGCCGAGTTTTATTTTTGTAGGTACTCGAAAAAGTCACTCAAAAGTATATATATATATGTGTGTGTGTGTGTGTGTATCAAATACTTGCTCAAATTGGTTCATTTTGTGCAACGGTTTCAGTCAGATTTGCTACATCAGACCGTTACGAGTTTAAAAAAAATAGTCACATGACATTTCAAAAACTTACAGTAAGTCAGCGTAATTTTTAATAGAAAGAATGAATTCAACACTTGGAATGTTCTGGAAACACGAGTGAGCTGTAAATAATAATGAAACCGTTTCCGCGGCTCTGTAGCGCTCTGGCATGCTGCTTATTCAGGGCTTTTAGACAATAGAGGCTCATGGGTTGTGATTCAGCTCAGGTATAAATACAGGGGTTAGAACAGGGTGTAGGACATCAGCTCCGGTTCTGGAACATCTGGAATCTCATCCCACAAGCCAAGCCAGGAAAGAATCCACCCCGGAAACACCCCGGAATCAACAGCATGGGCAGGGTGAGGACGGCAGGATGTAATGTAGAAGCGTTCTCGTTGTGCCAGGTCCTCGTGTTGATCGGTGTGTGTGTGTTAAACCAGGTCATCTTCTACGAGGATCGGAACTTCACGGGCCGCTCGTACGAGTGCAGCGGCGACTGCGCCGACGTGTCGTCCTACATGAGTCGGTGCCACTCGTGCAGGGTGGAGGGCGGCTGCTGGATGGCGTACGACCGGACGAACTTCACAGGGAATCAATATTTCATGAGAAGGGGCGAGTACGCCGACTACCACAGCACGTGGGGCTGGGGCATGAACGACTGGATCCGGTCCTGCCGCATGATCCCCATGGTAATCACGGGGGGCGGCTCCATACCGCTCGGTTGTCCGATAACAATATAAACTGGTGTAATAAGTTCAGATTGGTTTATATGATAGAAATAGTTTGACGATTCGATACCAAGATCATCCGATACCGGATGGTGCCAGCGTTCGTTTGCATGCACGTGTGTGTTGTAGGACTTTAATAAACCTTTTCTTACGCGGTTCTTTATGTGGTTACAGTACAGAGGCTCGTACCGAATGAGGATTTATGACAAGGAGAACTACATGGGTCAGATGACGGAGGTGACCGACGACTGCGACTCCATCGCGGATCGATACCACTGGTCAGGCGGATGCCACTCGTGCCACGTCACGGAGGGTCACTGGCTCGTATACGAGCAGCCGCACTACCGGGGCAGGATGTGGTACTTCGGACCGGGAGAGTACCGCAGCTTCAGAGAGACGACGGGAATGAGCAGCATGAAGTTCATGAGTATGAGGCGCATCATGGACTCCTGGTATTAAAAATAACGATTTCACGTCTAACAGTGGAATAAAATGTACGAAAGAAATTCCACCGTGTTTGGTTTTGGATCATCGGAGTCGTCATTCCAATACAGTCACCATTCGAACAAATATTTACTACATTCAGCCCATTTTGGGGAAGGTCATTTCCCTCTCTTAAACTCTTTTTATAACTATATTAAAGTGTAATAAAGTTCAGTGTGGCAGAACTCCACGACCTGGAAACGCTATTATACATATTTAAGCAGAATTGAAACCCTATTTATCTTGTACTTTGTTGGACGTATTGAAAACAAAAAACCAGTAACTGAATTATGTGTACAAACCAGCACTAAACCATCTAAACTAAATCGTAGAATTTCCCAGAGCATTAATAAACATATTTAACATGTTCATTCAACTAATTAACAAAAACACATTAATAAACCAAGTTGTATTAGTACAATACAGACGTCGTTTGTTCATAGAAACGTCACTTAAATCACTTAACGTCAAATAAATCACTTAAGACTTTGAACTGTTTTAATGCGTCCCACACACACACACACACGGTAACGGTAACACTCAGCGCATTTACATAAGTGAGATTTTAGGTTACTGCACAGTCTGATCATTTGTGTCATGTGACACGCCGAAGACGTGAATGACGTTCAGTCAGACCAGAGAGGATCACGTTCACGTTCATTACAAATATGAACTCCATCATGCATCAAGCGTCGGGGTGTGTGTGGGACCGTAATGAACCACGTTGGTGTATTCATTTCTAATTCATATTCTAGTTTATTGCATCTTCTGACCAACACAAACCCAGAAACTGACGATCGGATCTGGTGTCTGATTATTTTGTCTCCACAGTGGATATAAAGACCTGATAATTGTCAGGTTTCGGAGCTTCATCGAGCTTCTAGTGTCTCTCTAAATTAAAACAAAAACCTGGAGATGTCTGGAGGATCTGAAGATGTTTAGTATTCCGTAACATTCTCAGCTCATGCGCTGGAATCTCTAATGTTATTAAGCGTTATAGACGCAGACCTGATGGGATTTTGGACCGAGGTAATTTTGAGCGAGCTAATGAACCGTGAAGAGATTATTTTATTACCTGTTATTACACTTACACACACACACACACACACATACACACATACACATTTAATGAATGATGAAAAACTCAATATTAAACCAGTTGTAATAAACATGGATGCTACAGAAGTTTATGATGAGCAGGTTGACACAATATGAGCCTCGTCTATCACATTTTACACTCTTAATCTGGCCAAACCGCCCATTTTTGGTTCTCTCTGAACTAATAAGCATGAACAAACATGCCAGTCATTCTTCAGGCCCACGGCTGGTCACCTAATCGATCTTATCCCCCCCCCCCCACAATCATCCCCATGCCGCCTTAAAGCGCTGATTTAATAAGACATTGAATGATGCCAGTTAATCCGCACCTGATATTAAAGAGCTTTTACTGCCCGGCCTGGACCGACAGGTCATCACACAGATTTATTTTCTCTTTACCTTTCAATAAAGCAGCGCTGCTGAAAGTAAAAACCCCAGAAGACGCTGCTACTACTGTATCATCAATACACTAAACACCCGAACAGACGAAAACAGTTGCAGAAACCATAGTACGTTCTAAGTGTGTGTACATTATGATCGTTTATTCTGCAGTCTCGACGTCTTCATCCATCACACTGACTGCTGTGCCATGTGTAAACATCGAAACACTGAGAGCATTGGGAAGGAAGTAACAAAAACAAAACTCAGTATTAGAACTCATTATTAAAATCATGGAGGCGACAACTAAAGCGCTCAACTCTCGGCATTCAAGTGTGTGAGCTCCTTGTGAGAACCGTTCTCCAGCTGTGGGAAACATCTGGGAGGGACGTCAAGGACATCAGGCCGGTCTGGTCTGTACCTGAATCTACCCCTGATTCATTAATCGCCCATAAACCTTTGAGTAAATGGGAGGTATTGAAACAGCGTTCAAGCCCAATGACGGTAGAACCTTATCTACACACACACACACACACACACACACTTGTCAGTAATTGTACTATAAAGCATTTACTATAAATAGGACTGGCTTTACTGATCTGTAGATGGTTAAGGACCAACAGATCTGATCATCTGTATATGTGGTTCTGCCATCGTTGGGGTCTAACGGTCCATTTATACTACTATTTAATCAAGGGTTCATAAGAAATTAACCAAAATGAACCAAAATTAGCCAAACACAAAATTTCACCATTTTGGTGAATTAAAATTTTACCTACCAAGATGAAAATAAGTCATTTATACCGGTTCTGTTACACAAGCCTATTAAACGTGCATTATGCAAATGTTTCTGAGAGAAGACCCGAGCTGGTCTAGTGTGTGTAGTGATAACAGAAAACACCCCTTTGTGCTTCTGTATGAATAGTAATCGGCTCCTAAGTCATTTTCATTACATTTATTTATCACGGTTATATATGAGATAAAAAAAACCCCTGAAATTAAACCTTCATACAGCAGCAGGACACAGAAACTTCACCACACCACAATCCATCCATCAGTCCATCGAATGCAAACTTGTTGTAAATAAAAATGGATGTAGAACATCTGTACCTGCTCAAAGAACTCGTCCATGAATCCTTTCTCCATTCCCACTGCCACTTCCTCTTCCTCCTCAGCGTCCTTTCCCTGAGAGAAACAAACACATTTACATAAGGGGTAGTAGTGAGCACACACACGTGTCAGGCACAGTGAGGAAGGGGGGGGGGAGCAGCCCTAGCCACACATGCCCAGGAACCAGTTATGGGTCCGGTTCCAATCTCAAAGCCACATCAGTTGTAATTTGTCGGATTGGAACCCATAATCTTCCAGTTGGTAGCCCAACACTCTACCCATTGGCTACACTGTCTTCTGTAATACAGTTTTCTTTGTTTCTATGGTAGTGATGTCATAAAAACAGACAGTCATTAATGTCCAGCCATCCAGTCTTTAACATTCTCTGAACGTATGAGAAAGGAAAACATGGGTCCATATCCATCTGGAGTCCTCCAACCATTGGGAAAAATCCGTCTCCCCATAGTCCCAATGCCTGAAGACTCCATAAACATGCATTCATTTGCATATTATGAGTAATCAGGCGTTTCAATGGTACAGATAGGAATTACAATACATAAAATTTTGCAAAACATCACGTTGTTATTTCTTTCTGATCTACTTTTTTAACATATATTAATATCTGCATCTTGTGCTTATTCTATTGCTGCTGCTGCTCGTTTTACTGAGAGCGGCCAAACTAAGTCACAAATGGTGTGACGATACGATTCACCGTCTCGTCCCTTCACACCAGCTCGGCCATCAGCGTCACACAAGTAATGCAGTCGCTCAACACCACGAGGAATTTTCTTCACCCCGCAGGAGCAACTCGATTTCAGTCCGAGAGGAAAATGTCATTAAGATTGTGGCGGCCTGTAATGATGGAGAGCGTCGTGATGAAGAGCGATACTCCATCAGTTATATTTCCTCTCCCTCGTGAATTGTGGGATTTTTTTCCGGCTGCGCTGAAATGTGTGGCGACACAAATCCAATTACGCTGCGCCGACGTCCTTATTGTCTGGCAAAGAAGAGCCCAGACTGTGGCATTTGCGTCTTCATCCATCACCGTGCTCCCCACACGTTTAAGACTCATGTTTAGTACCAGACTCAGACCTCATAGACCACGGTATGATTGTTTCTATACATAATAAATGACACGTCTACAGGGCTGTGATGGAGCACCGATATTTAATGACGGTTATATCTTTACATGGCAATATTGAGCAGACTGGGTGATCATGGGTTAAGGCTCAACATCAACAGTCTGAGACTTGACGTTAACATTTAGATTAGCATTTAGCAGTCACTTTTATTTCAATTATGACTCAACAGCAGCAATTTGGCTTAGTGGTTAAAGCTAGAGATCAGAAAGATCAATGGTTCAAGCCCCATTACCACCGTATTGCCAATGTTGGGCTCAGAAATGGAGTCCCATTGTAAATGTGAGTCGCTTTGGATTATCAGTCAATATGATGAAAACACACATCGGCCACGAGGTAAATGAGTCACGCTGTCGTTCCGAAAATCAATGTGTGTGTCACAGGCGTTCAGATTTCCAAAGGCCAGACGGGAGCTTGATTTTTACCCTCTTATCAGTGAGACAGAACTGGACTGGGGGTTGATATTTGTTCAGACAGACACAGTCAATGATTTTCAAATGCTTACAAAAACAGAGACTGCATGCATACTTGTGCATTTAAAAACCAAGACTGATCACTTCGCAATGTTAGCAGCGTTGTGTTCTTACATGGACCACGTTAAATAAACCAATAAACGAAACGAAACTTATTGCAGACATTTGAACTTACACAACCTACACAATTGCAATCTTAAAAAAGAGTCACTGGAGAAACTGCAGGCTTAAGACAGGAAAACACCCTGTTTAGGGTGCAAGAGCATCACACACTTGCAGTGCATTCTTAGGGCCTGAATGTGCATCATATGGTTTTGTTGCTTTGTTGTGTATTCACATCTGGGCAGAAATCGTAGCATCGCATGATGATCCCCGAGCCAAATCTCTGCACTTCAATACTCAAATGTGACTGCAAATGCAAAACACTGGCACACATTTGTGTCTAGACATAGCAGATGGTCACAACAGATGGATTTAACATTTACAGTAGACCCGATAAAAATAAGCCAGCGGGCGTCTTGTTGTTTGAGCAGGTCGATCGTTTAGTTTTACACTCGATTAAATTTTAATTTCAAAAAGGGGTTGTTTTTTAATTTCCTTTAAGGACTCCGGTTTCCTCCCAAAATTCTAAACCATACGTTCAGGTTAACTGGAGATACTGAAATTGTCCTGTGTGAGTGTTTGGCTCTCTGCAACAGACTGGCAACCTGTTCAGGTGTTTAGTGTATTCGTCCAGTGTGTGTCTTGAATAGAATTAAGCGGTGGTAAAACTACCGGGAGGGATGGAAGGAACAGCTCTCTAACATACAGGTTGTGCAGTATTACCAGGTAACAAGGTGGTCTCCAGGTGGTAACCAGATTGATTTTGACTCACTAACCACCAGTTGAGCTTATTCAACCAAAAACTCAATTAAAGCGCATAAAACAAACAAACACACAAGCTGTCCTGCTACAAAACGGTGTTTTTGTGTGTGTGATGTTTAATATTTCGGAGATTTACACGTTTAAGAGTGTGAACCGAAAGAAAATTGATGTGTCGTTTGTTTAAAAAAAGGTTCTTCTGAGACGAGTCGATTCTTTGAATCAAACACAGGATCTTCTAATTCTACAGATTAAAAACAAATAGATAAGCTTTAACAGTATTTTTTGGTCTTTTTGGGGGGTAGTCACTGGGAGTGGTTTTACCACGACAAAGAAAAAGAGCGTGGAACGAAAGAAGGTATTTTTGGAAAAGGTGTCGACTCTTATGAATGAGCCGAGTCATTTGGCACGACTCACTGAACAATGTGCGAAACGACTGTTGCGATTTAAATCTTGTAGTGTGAACACACCGCGTTTATTGTTTGTTCACAATCGTTCCTGTTGTTTCTTACTGATTCGACTACAAACGTGTTGCATTTCTAATTCATTCAGAAATCGCATCAGAAATCGTTCTTATTTCGGAGTAAAGAAGCACCGAGGGGGTAAAAGACCACAATAAATGTCTAAAGTCGCGTCCGATGCTGAGATGAAGGTTGCAGGTACTTACATGCCTCAGTTCGTTGGTTCGATCCTTCATGTTTCTCAATCAGATCCGTTCCGAAGCGACGCTCAACCCAGAATAATCCGAGCGCTCTTTCCCCACGGTGGGAGTGGGCTGAGTGGGCAGGGAACTGGGATGTGAGTGGGTAGGAAATTGGGCTTAAAGTGGGCAGGGAACTATGTTTAAATTGGGCTACAAGTGGGTAGGAAACTGGGCTTTAAGTGGGTTATGAGTGGGTAGAAAACTGGGCTTTAAGAGGGCTAGAAGTGGGTAGGAAACTGGGCTTTAAGTGGGTTATGAGTGGGTAGGGAACTGGGCTTTAAGAGGGCTACAAGTGGGTAGGAAACTGGGCTTTAAGTGGGTTATGAGTGGGTAGGGAACTGGGCTTAAAGTGGGTTATGAGTGGGTAGAAAACTGGGCTTTAAGAGGGCTACAAGTGGGTAGGAAACTGTGCTTAAAGTGGGTTATGAGTGGGTAGGAAGCTGGGCTTTAAGTGGGCTATGAGTGGGTAGGGAACTGGGCTTGAAGTGGGTTATGAGGGGGTAGGGAACTGGGCTTAAAGTGGGTTATGAGTGGGTAGAAAACTGGGCTTTAAGAGGGCTACAAGTGGGTAGGAAACTGGGCTTTAAGTGGGCTATGAGTGGGTAGGGAACTGGGCTTGAAGTGGGTTATGAGTGGGTAGGGAACTGGGCTTAAAGTGGGCAGACAATTTGAATTGAAGTGGGCAGAGAACTGGGTTTAAAGTTGGCTCTGAATAGGCAAAAAAACAGGGTTTAAAGTGGGTTATGAGTGGGTAGGAAACTGGGCTTAAAGTGGCTCTAAGTGGGCAGAGAACTGGGCTTAAAGTGGGTTATGAGTGGGTAGGGAACTGGACTAAAGGTGGGTTATGAGTGGGTAGAGAACTGGGCTTAAAGTGGGCTATGAGTGGGCAGGGATCTTGGCATAAAGTGGCTCTGAATAGGCAAAAAAGTGGGCAGAGAATTGGGTTTAAAGTGGGTTATGAGTGGGTAGGAAACGGCTTCAAGTGGCTCTAAGTGGGCATAGAACTGGGTTTAAAGTGGGTTATGAGTGGGTAGGAAACTGGGCTTAAAGTGGCTTTAAGTGGGCATAGAACTGGGCTTAAAGTATGCTATGAGTGGGCAGGGATCTTGGCATAAAGTGGCTCTGAATAGGCAAAAAACTGGGTTTAAAGTGGGTTATGAGTGGGTAGGAAACTGGGCTTAAGGTGGGTTATGAGTGGGCAGGGATCTTGGCATAAAGTGGCTCTGAATGGGCAAAAAACTGGGTTTAAAGTGGGTTATGAGTGGGCAGAGAACTGGGCTTAAAGTTTTGAATCGTCAAGGTTCTTATACAATACTAATGTGCAGTGACATCACAAACACACACACGAACACAAACATCACTAATGACCAACATTTTAACCATAACTACACAAATAAACCTTCATCAGTAAATGATTAATGAACGTCCACCAAAACACAGACAAGCAGAATCAAACTTTAATTTCATCACACTGCTTACAAGCTGCTAATGTTACAGTAAACAATCCAAAACTGTTGACAGGGTAAACAAAACCCGTTAGAATAGATTCGTTATCCGATGATTGGATCATTTAACAATTAATAAAGCATCAGAGTCTTTGATATGGAACCCCGGGAACCAGAGCAGATCCGCACGGCCGAGGTCATCGGGGTCAGTTGGTCTTAACTCGAGTCCATCCCAACACACACTGATCCAGACGTACCCCAAAATCACGAGGGTCCTCAGAATCGAGGTTTTCGGTGTCGCCCGGTGTATTTTGTGTCTGCTCTGACTTCCCTGAAAACAAAATCAACGTCAAATCAAGGACACAAGCCGCAAATGAACTACACAATTAATTCTACACATTTAACCTGATAAGTGCAGTGAACCCCACATGCATTACACACACTAGGGGCTAGTAGTGAGCACACATGGCTTTAGCATTTGCTTTAACACACAAATGATCATTTCAGGATCTCCAATGAACCTGACTCCATGTCTCTAGACTGTGGGAGAAAACCAAAGTACTCAGAAGAAACCCATTCAGAAAACTCCACACACAGTCCTGGATCGCCTTATCCGAGACTCGAACCCAAGACGTATATGTTATTATTTTTTCCGGATAATATAAGAACTAAAAAGCATAAATAAGCATAAAAATCTTCCGGGTGAATCGGTGTGAATACGTACTTGCCCTGCCGTCGTCTCCGGTCCTTTTTTTCTTTGATCCAGTCTTTGCTTTTCTTTGCCGACTTGCCCTTCATGTTTTTGAAGCGAGACCTGCGATATAAAAAACACCAAGCTGTGAAAGATTCAATCAAAACTGTGCGTTTAATTCTTTATTTATTAAGCCTCTAACGCTACGTTTATTCCCGTGAGACACGGCTACAGTCAGAAAAACAAACAATTATTTATTCATGTCAGAGGGAGGAAAAACGATCTGGAGTGTCTTTAATCCAACCGAACGTCTGCCCTCCATCTCTGTCGGTCCACGTCCACTCAGAAAGGGCAGGACTCAAAAACTTGCCCCGAATCAAGGACCAGACCTTACATCAGCGATACATCAACAATACATGCTGATGAACGACACACATCGAGAAAAGAAATGTAATAGAACACACACAAAATACCTCTGTCCTGTAAACTGGGCCTGATGTGAAACGTCTCTCTCAACAGTCTCACACCCCAAACCCTTAAATACAGAAACAAATCAACGTTATTATATTTATATATCTATGTAATTCAGTTTATCAGTGTACAAATGTAACAATATGTTTTGTCAACGCATAAATGTTATTAATATTACAATTGTGTCCCAGTGTGTGTGTGTATCAGTCACTGACCCAGTGTGCTTGTTCCAATTAATACTGACCCAATTATCACTGTTCCTATTACTACTGATAATATTACTATTGATAATATTACTACTGACCCTGTTACTACTGACCCTGTTACTACTGACCCTGTTACTACTGATAATGTTACTACTGACCCTGTTACTACTGACCCTGTTACTACTGACCCTGTTACTACTGATAATGTTACTACTGATCCTGTTACTACTGATCCTGTTACTACTGATCCTGTTACTACTGATAATGTTACTACTGACCCTGTTACTACTGATCC
>JAOTRQ010075896.1:0-11956 GCA_028565875.1 Hoplisoma paleatum
ACACACACACACACACACACACACACACACACACACACACACACACACACACACACACACACACACACACTGTGTATATTGGATTCATGATGAGCTCACACAGATATTGATGGTTATTTAAACAGTGAGTACCAGGGGCTTCGGTATGGAGGTGGGTGTGGGTGTGTTGGTGGGTGCTGGAGGGGGGTGTGGGGGGGTGCAGGGCGGGTACAGAGTGGGTACAGGACCACCTCTTCACTTGTTTGATCTCTGGGTTTGGGAGATGAGCTCACTGAACCCCCCGCTGCATCACATTGGGACTCTGTTGGTGGTTCTTCTCGCCCTGTCAGACGCCCGTCCTGAAGAACCGGGCCCTCGGGTCACCACAAGCACCTCGGGGCCCCTCCACGCTCCCAGATTCATGATGGACCTGTACCAGCAACAAGTCCGCAACTCTTCAATCCTACAGGGCGCCATCGTCAGGAGCTTCCCAGGTACTGCGCTTCATTTCACCTGATGTGAGGGATTTAAATCTGGAGCATCGAAAGAAGAGAACAGATTTAATTTTAATTTTATTATTATTACAATAATAACCTTTGATCTCAATAATATCTTATGTTTTCACTATTATAATCAGCAATATTATTTTTTTATTGTTTTATTTTCATACATATTTAAATTATGTATTTCAATTTTTAAAATTATTAATTCAATTCTATATTATTTTATTATATTATTTATTTAGTATAACTAATATGATGATGATGATGCTGATTGTGTTCAGGACGCTCTGACGGTTCGAGCCGTGTGTTTAATCTGCCCCCCCGCCGTGGTCCAGGTGAGAGGATCAGTAGAGCCGAGATTCGATGGCCCCGCCCCCCTGTCGTCGGGGCGTCTCCAGGTGTTTATGAGGTACGTCTCAGTCCTGATGATCGGATCAGTGTGAGAGTCGAAGCTTCACGTCTCTGCTGCTCCCCAGGTGGAGCTGTACCAGGTGCAGAATGGCGAAGCCAGACCCTGCTCAGGGACTCTGATCACGTCCAGGGTGATAGCGGAGGACACAGGGGGTTGGGCGGTGCTGGATGTCACACACACGGTGAGAGTTAGGGGGCACTCTTGAGCAGCTGCTCTGCTTTCGGGTTCATGTTAAACTTTCACCTTCCCATCAGGTCACGCGGTGGATCCACAGCAACACCTCGGGTCACAGCGTCCGGCTTCTGTCATCACCTGGACCCTTAGAGGAGGCGGAGTCATGGGCGGAGTCACGGACGGACGAGACATATTTAGTTCTGTACTCACATGATGTGATGAGAAGCTCTGCTACAGGTAACATCAAACTATTACAAACCATTACAGACAGACAGACTGACGGCACCACAACAGACACTCTTATAGATTTTATTAAATTGTAATAATATTTAAATGCCAGTCATAGCTTGGTGGTTAATGTAGTGGACTAACTGTTAATCAGAAGGTTGCTGGTTTAAGTCCAACTACTAAGTACTCACTGCTGTTTGGGTCCCTGAGCAAAAGCTTCTTCCATGTTGATATTGTAGATAATTACAAATGAAACGTGGGAATAAAATACTAAAATAATGATAATAAACCTCACCTGTGACATCTCAGGTCCAGATTTCCCAGAGTTCCTGGAACGCAGAAGTTCCCCGCAGACTCGGGTTCGAAGACGCAGGGATGCAGCCGCTACACCCCCGGTGGCCTGTCAGAGAACTGCTCTCTACGTCGACTTCACCAAACTGGGCTGGTCGAACTGGATAATCTCACCCAAAGGTTACCACGCGTACCACTGCGCCGGGTCCTGCCCATTCCCGCTGGGTGCAAACGTCCGGCCCACGAACCACGCCGTCGTCCAGTCCATTGTCAACGCGCTCCAGTTATCGGCGGAGGTGGGGAGGCCGTGCTGTGTACCGGACCAGCTTCACCCCATCAGTCTACTGTACCTGGACGATGAGGAGAACGTGGTACTGAAACAGTACGAAGACATGGTGGTGGCAAACTGCGGCTGCCACTGAAGGTGCCAACTGCCATCATTCATGCCACCATTCATGCCGCCATTCATGCCACCATTCATGCCACGTTCAGCTACTGTTGTCAGAATAAAGACGACATTTTATGTTTATTTTGTGGTGTGTTTTGTGTAAGTTAAGTGAAGAATAAAAATATAATTTTGTAAATATAATAAAAAGTGTTGGTTTCTGATCCAAAACCTCGGACTTATTTAATTATACTAATTAATCTAATTTTACCTCATTTAACGTCTTTATTAAAGTTTTGCTTCTTTACTAAAAACCCAAAAAGTGAAATAAAAGGATTTTATTTTATAATTCTGAACAAAAACCTTCAACTAACCTTTAAAACATTATAAAAATAAAACAATCGCTTTAAAATCCGAATGACAAACTAACGTCTGTTTATTGAGATGTTTTATTGGAATGCTCGACATTTTACAAAGCAAGACAGCCACAAAAATTCCATTTCAAATACACAGCAAAACAGCGTACAGGCCGATTGTTTGTGCATCAGTGCGTCATCGTATCTGCAGAAGTGAATCTGGTAAATGTGTGTGTGTGTGTGTGTGTGTGTGTGTGTGTGTGTGTGTGTGTGTTGCAAAGCAAATTCGATAAAGTATCAAAATGTTAAACTTTAAAAGGACATTTCAGTCTTGTAATAACATCAAACAGAACCTTTATAACAACACAGAAGTGTCGTGTCTCCTTTCTATTAAATCTAGTAAATCAGTGCCAAGATCAAATTAAATCCAACGTTCCAGCAACTTTCACTAACGTTCAGTAAAAGTTCCCTCGATGTGATGAGCAAACGTTCTAACAATAATGTCAATAGAACAATGTTAGTCTGAAATGTTTAAAGTGTAACGTTTAATGAACATTTATACATTTTAAAACTAAGAATAACAAATAAACTGGGCAGAATAACATTAAAGGAACGTTCTAATAACACATTTATACAACCATTCATTGCACGACTACATTCTGTGGAAATTATTTAAAATGTTTTTAGAATATTAAATGAAACGAGGTTAATGTGACGTTTTTCTCTCATAAAAACCAAAACGGAACGTTTGGGGAACGTTCTAACAACACAGTTTTGTTTGGGATTGATCTGAACAATGTTTTAATTGGTTTTAAGATGATTCCACGGTCACTAATGTCTCTGCCCCAGATCTAAGTCCAGGTCCTCCTGTGGTAAGTGCTCGTTCATTGTATGGTGCTTTTGATAAACATCCACATTGTTTCCCATCTTGGTGGGTTCGAATACATCCAGGTAGCCCGGATTTACTGCATTAGCTGTGGAATTCTGTTGCGCCAGGGTCGCACCGGGCATCGGAACGAATCCGTGGTACAGCATGAGTGTCGGTGCCTTCAGAACCTCCATGGCTGATGATTCCGCATCCAAGGACTGAACCGGGAGCTGGACGTAACTTCCCGTCTCTGGATCGAAGAAGGTCTTCGTCTGGACCTTCACTGGCATGTCCACTACAAAATACTGTCCGGAATTGGGATCCTGCAGAAGCTTCCGTTGTGTCATTGGAAACGACTGGGTTATGTTGTTTGCTGATGGTGTGTACATTAGTTCCACGCTGTTTTGCCTGGAAAGGTGGACAGGCGTTGTCTGTGTAGAGGAGAAATGATTCGATGGTTCAGGATTCGTATAGTCGGCCATGTTGGACAGGTTGTGATGGGGTTTACCATGTGAAAACCTGTCCAGGCTTTGAGCTCTGCGAGAGACTTTATTTGGAAGGTATTTCTCAGCCATACGTCCTGGTCTTTCACCACTGACATCTGCATCCACGTCACTTCTCACAGTAATGTTCTTAACTTCTTTCTGTCCTTCAGGTTTTGTTTTTTTATTCTCATTAATCGGTCCCTCTGATTTTTTAGACCTTCTCACACTCGCATCTTGTTTCTTTGGGAGAACTTCCTGATCAGCAGATGTTTGGTTCTTGTTCCGGTCGGTGCTGTGTTCTTGATGATATGATTGCTTACTGAGCACTTTATCGCTGCTGTGATGTCTCCTGTCACGACTCTGACCGACGTTCTTCTCGCCGCTCCGGCCACGCTCGGATTTGTTTTTGGTCTCGGCCACTTTCTGGATCCTTCTCGAGGTCAGCTTCATGGCACGACGCAGAGCTTTCTCAGATTTTGGAGGGACTGTTGGTGGCTTGTTCTGAGATTGGTGCTCATTTCCACTGCAGACGGATTCGGACCTCTCACTGGGTGCGATGGATTCTTTCCTTTCTGTGGGTGCGGTTTTAAATGCGAGTTCATCTGAGAAATCGTTTACACTCGTCCTGCCGCTCTCGATTCCTTCTGGAACAGAATTCACAGCCGATCGACGCTCCACCTGACCATCTAGTGATTCTTTTCTTTTCTGTACTGGAGTGGACTGGGAGGCTGGGTGGAATTGGGTGGATTTAGGTAACTTGTTTGATTGGGGGATCGGGCTTTGGATTTCTAGACAGTTTATAAAAATATCCAGATCTTCATCGCCCCTTTCAGAGCCGCTCAGGCTATCTCGAGGAGACCATGGCTGTGTCATTCCAGAGACTGTCTTATGTAATGTTGGTCTCACTGTTTTGGTGACCGGAGATGCACTAAAGGTGTTGTCTTTGACCTTAAATAAGGCTGGTTTTCCCATCGTTGGAGATGATGCATTAGACTGAGAGCTCGGGGTTCGATTTTTACCTGAATTTATTAAACACTGCACCCATCCTTGTTTTTCCACCTTGTTTATAAGAGATGCTGGCGTACCAGAACTGTTCATTATACTTGCAGAACTTCTGTCCATCGTTTGCACCAAACTATTCTCAGAATCTTTATGAGTCTTATAAGACGACTCTTCTGATTGGTTGGTAACCGATGACTCCTTAAAATTATCTGAACTTTGATTGACAGGCGTAAATGTTTGAGCAGAAAGATTTTCATTGAGTTTGGAAACTTTTTCCACATCGTCATGTTTTCCGGACTCTGAATTCTGTGGTGTCTTTTCATACCGATCTTCTTCAGAATTATTAACAAATTGATTAAATAAATCAGTTGAGATGTTACTGCGGCGTCCGAGTTCTAGCAGGTGATCAGAAACATTTACTACACTTTCATTGGCTGACAATTTGAGACTCTTTCTGTGTAAATCGTCTTCATGTCCAGCGTCAAGAGTGAAATCATTTTCAGGTCCAAATAAATAATTCTGTTCAGGCACTTTTTGGTCTCTGATGTCCTGCTCGCTGTCTCGGTTCTTAAGTTCTTCGACTTGTATCAAACATTCTGGGTTCTTCTCACTTGGCTCAGTTAAAGTCTTGGAAACTTCTCTGAGATTCTTTCTTACTTCCCTCTCGTTGTAAACGTTTGATTTTACATCCGTATCTTTTGCAATTTTTGATTCTTCTGGCTCTCTTTCTATAACGTACCTGTTACCTTGCATTTCTCCACTTTTCGAGTCACCGGTATCTTTACTAGGAGGAACTTCTGGTTGATAAAGATTCCCTTGTTTTGTGAGCTCATTAGGACATGTAGAATCTGAGGTATCATGCTGTGGGTCCATCGAGCAGACTTCATCTGCCTCGGCTTGTTGACTCGTCCTGTGGGACGTGTCCACCTCTCCAGGTTTTATTAGGCTGCTTTTATGTCGACGATGCTCTTCTGGCTCACAAGCTTGGGCTAATTTTACCTCAGCTGTTTGACGTTCACCATGTTCGGTGTTTGCAAACGACATGCTTTGGACGTTTTGGCTTGTGGGGTTAAAATCAGAAATGGTCGTCTCATCTCTCCGGTCTGCTTTCTCCTCTTCATCTGTCTGTTTCTTATATCCACAGATCTCATCCGTCTCCATGAAGGATATCGAAGTACTTTCAGAACGATTTCTTCTTTGTTCTCTCTTGGCTATCATTTCTTTCAGGGCCACCGTTGCTTGCTGGTACTTGTCCATGACTATTTTGTCTCGCTTTGATTCTGGAACTTCATGATTCTTGTCGTACTCTTTGTCTTTTATATCGAACAGCGCTATCTTTGCGGAAGTGTTTCCTTTCATAGATAGAGCATTCTTTTTGGACGTTCTTTGCTCACTTAAATCATGCTTTCCGTCTCCGCCATGGTGGTCATTTAAATGATACGATGTTTTCTGCTTTAGTTGTTTATCGTGGTGCACATCTACATTCTCTTTATCTCTTCCTCCAAGACTTATCCTCTCCCTTGTCTGATCAGAGGTTTGATATTCATACTCCACCTCATCATTTACATATCGCTGACTTTTAATGTAGTTATTTTGCCTTGATGAAAAAGAATGCTTAGCCTTCGTATCCTTCCGACAGCTCCTTGTATCTTTGGTAGGACCTTGTTCTCCTTTCACAGTTCCTCTAACATTCATTTTGTCTTTATTAGCATTTAAATCTTTTCTAGGAGAAATATTTGGTTTATAAGGACTCCCTTGGTTTGTAAGCTCATGAGGACTTTTAGAAACCGCTGAACTATTGATGTTTACATCCTCTCCGTCCAATGACCGGACTTCATCTGCTTCGGCTTGTCTCAGCTCAGTTGTCTCGGTCGAAACTTTTTCTGGCTGCCTAAGATCCAATTTCTCATCCAATATTGGCTGAACTGAATTCTGATTCTTTTCTCTGGCTCGGCTCTGTTCTTTGTCCTCTACAGGAAGATTCTCGTGTATTGTTCTAGATTCAGGTTCTATTAGGGCAGCTTTTCGGTACAGATTTAAAGATGGGTACGATGATTTAATGGCCGGGCTTTGCTTTGATCTCAGTTCTCTGTCTTGAAGAAGACTCAGGGCCAAGAAGTCATCCGGCACCCTGCTGTTGAGGTTTGGATAGCAGGGTGTTATTTGTGATTTTTGCAGATCTGTAGACTCGGACCTCGGTGGAGAGAGACGTTCATGTTGTTCAGGTGACGTAGATTTTAAGTCTGAAATCTCTGGAACTGCTAGTTTTTGGTTGTCTTTCATAGTGTCCGGTTCCACCAGAGAAGATGTCTTGTTTTGGTCTGCAGAACTGTTAGAAGGTTTAAACCTTGGTGGGCTGTACATCACCTTGACTCGCTTCCTGTTATCCTTGAGGTTAAACAGCAGTCCAGATGCCATGGCCTTGTAGTTCTCTCGTTTGATCTCGGGTGACCGGTGTGGCTCCGTCTCATGGAGCCTTGGAAGATCGGCAGCCAGGGGTGAGAGAAGAGCTTGAAGAACTTCTGAAGTTTCCGTACCCTGTCTGGAAGGTATTATTGGAGTCAGCAAGTGTAAAATGCTAAATGGAGTTGAGCTGGTAGAGGGCGGTTCTTCCATCGTCTGGACCTTTGTTCTAATTGGCATCTGACCCTTGTCTTTATGCTCTCTTTCTGAAAAGGGTGAACTCCGGATTGTTGGAATGACACCTTTCACTTTACGGTTTCTCCTCCAAGGGGCGGACAGATCCCCATCAGATTGGCATCTCTGAACCGACCCGGACGGCGTCCGCAATTGAGGCTGAGAATTCCTGAGAACTTCAGTTTGTTCTTTAGGTTCTGCAGCGTCCCGTGTTTGAGCAGTTTGTCGACACACTAGAGGTTCAGGATCATGTTGAGGTTCTGGAGTTGACCTTTTCTGACCTGTATCCCTGGTTAACCGTGGAGCTGAAGCTGGAGATGTGTGACCCGTCTCTCTAACTGAGCCTGAAACCGTACACGGAGATTTGTTAACTGTAGCCAGTTCCTTGTAGATTCCAGCAGGGGACTTGTTCTGTAAAATCTTCTGAGTGATGTTGTCCAGTCGGAGTCTCTTTAAGTCACGCCAGGATCTAAAAGCACTGAATTCACTGTGAAGGAAGAAGTTTTTGGAATTGAGTTTCCTGAGTTTGCTGGACTTGCTTTGTTTGTTTTTAATATCCTTGTTTGTCCCGTTCTCCCAAGACCTGGCATGATTCCTCCCGTAGTGAAACTGTTCGTCTGCAAAGTGGTTCTGATAAGAAAATTCAGAAAGTTCTTTTTGGATGCTCAGAAGTGCTGATTTGTCCCACGAGTCGCCGTTTGTCCCTGGTCCGACATCGTCCATCCTCTCAGACGGAAAGCCTCCGAAAAGTGATGACAGCTTGGCTGAGTTTTCGATCATCTGCCAGGGTTTGCTGGTTATCCCATTGACCGGATGAACTCTGTGGTTCTTCACGTCGGAACTCGATCTCTCTCGAATCTTTTTGGCTTTGTCGTTGACGAGTGGCTTGTGCCAGTCAACCGGCGAGGGCGACAGTCCCGAATCATTGTAGACGGCTTCGTCTCCGATGCAGAGACTCTTGAAGGCACGGTCGGTGAGACTCATGACCTCTCGGTCTGTCTCGTCCATGAAACTGTCCAGGTACGAGAGGTGCTGCATGCCGGCTTTATGGCTCACATGACGTTTTACCAGGTGGCTCATGGTGAACGCATCATTCGATCTGTTCCTCAGTCTGACATCAGGAACATCTTAGACGGTCTTCACTGGTGATCACCTCATGACCTTCCTAAAACGAGACACATTTGGATTAGATTACACAGAAATGTCATTACAAAGGTTTAAGGGTTGAAATGAGTACAAATCGGTGGTTGAGGTACTTGATTAGGGACCCCTGAGCAAGGTCCTTAACCCACAGTTACTTACCACATAATCACAATCAGCCATCATTGTTGGATAAAAGTTTCTTCTCAATACTGAAATAACGAATGTGTACGATTATAATGATGTCATTTATGACACGACACTTGACAGACGTCCTACATTCTGTCTCACTGAGTCAGAAAGGTTAGAGAGCACAAGTACATTACAGACACACTAATGCCAAACATAAAACTATTTTTAGAAGATGGCAGATGCTTTCCTGCCCCAACACACCGACCTGAGCACAAGTCAAAAGATAAGCAGCAACCCATCCAAGGCTGGAACAAAAATAGACGAGAATGAGTCTCGACCTCGAACGGCTCCGAGCTTCGGCCTTGTGGCCCCAAATGTTTTACTATGGGTTAGGATTAGACCAAATCATGAGGCCAAAAGTATGAAGACACCTGAGCTTGTTCGACGTCGGTATGCATGGGAACGCTAAGGCAGTTATGACCTGGAGGTGGTGTGAGTACTAAAACATAATACTCAAGCCAAAGTACTTTATTACTTATTTTAAGATGAAGTAAATCAATTTAGTCTCCTGAACAACAACATTGGAGTTTGTCTGATCATGTTTTGCAACATTTTGGCGGCTTGCTGGTTAGCAAGCAAGTTTGTGATGCATTAAAATTAGCATGTGAGATAACAGTAGTGATTCCGGTAGTGAAGAGTCATTCACAGGATGTTAGTTCAAGACCCACTAATACCGACTTGTTGCTGTTGTGCCCTTGAGTGACGCTGTTAAGCTTCAGTTGCTCCAACTGTATTCTGTAAAATCTGTCTGTGTGGGTTTCCTCCGGGTACTCCAGTTTCTTAAAGACATGTCGTCAGGTTAATTGGAGATACTGAAATCATTCTGTCTGTCAACAGATCGAAGACCTGTTCAGGTGTTTAGTGTATTCACCCAGTGTGTGTCGCACCGCGACCCTGAATAGGATTAAGTGCTGCTAAAACTAGATCATGGATGGTTGCTATATCAGCAGCTCTCATGTAGTCATGGATACGTGATTGCATCGTATTGTAATGACATGACAAGAAGTAAAAATGCAACTGTTTCCTGACACATTAGACCCGCCCACTGACCTCATTTCCTCAATAACATGAATGTGATGTGAAGTGTTTTAAAGTGGTGATACACAACTACTGTCCTGCGGCTCAAAGTGAATCCAACATTCGGCCGGATGACATCACAACCTCAACATTAAAGCCAAAGTGTTTATTTGATTAACGACATTTTTAGCTTCAGACCTGCTCTAACTTAACTTCTCTGGTCGGGACCTTAGCGACAGACGAAGATAAAACCGCTGCCACATTTATGAAGCGTGACTCCAGCGGGTTGCCAAGAATATTTGAACTCTGCAGCTTTTTTTTCCAGCGTCTCATCATTTCAGATCGACACGCCGCCGAGATCGTCTTCCATCATCTGTTATTTACATGTAACCCAAAACTCAGACTCATCTGAGACTGGAAATCAGAAATCACTTCAACATCGAGCTCAGCTGCACTTATTTATTACTGTCATGTATGTCACTTCATTTCTTTATATAAACACTAACTTTTCTTACCTCCTGAGACAGTTCCTGTTATCCATTCTTCCACAACGTTCCCCAAAAATCATTACAAATCCCACCGAATGATCTCCCGAGTGTTGAGAAACTCGGGTACGAGAGCGACTGTGGCCCCGGCTGGACTGTGAGTGGACGGGAAGTGACCGGCGAGCACACACTCGGGTCATCGACTATTTCTGGAGCCTCGAGCCTCGTCGTTCCCTCGCACCCCCCTAAAGAGACATGAACTATTTGAGACCGGGAGCGGGACGGTCGCACCCGTTTGTGACTCCTTCTGTGAGGCGGTGAGACGAATTTAGACCCCTGAACGGGTGTCGGCCGACTTCAAGTGAAGAGGATCTGATTACCACGAGAGGGTGATTAGTACTGGGATCATAAGCTTATACCCACAATGCAACTCACCATAACCCATATTCTAATATTCGGTACAAATTGTTTTAATTGACGCTCCATTTGGTGCGCCCTCTGCTGTTTAATGTGAATATACATTTGATAAACTGGAATACTGATTCGAATCGTGAATCAAATGAATTGATTCCTGAATCAAGATTACCAGACACAGCACCACGCTTTAGTGCTTCAGTACCGTCGCCTCACAGCAACAAGGCCCGGGTTCAATTCCCGGGTCGTTTGCATGTTCTCCTTGAGTCCACGTGGGTACTCCAGTTTCCTCCAATAGTCCAGAAAACATGCACTTGGACAACAGGATCGAGTTATATATAAAATAATTTGTTTATTAATACCAAATTGTGTATTGTTACGACTTTAGTCCAGGTCCTGGTTTGTTGATTTGACTCCGTATTGTGTAACGCTTCATATTAATGTGTTAACAACTCGTCACTTTACACCTCGGGCACTATTTTTAACCCTGGAGCTCTGGTGCCATGCTTTGTGAGGTTGGCACGTCATGCCAAGCAGCTGAACTTCAAAGTCTGAACGTTAACCCTCTTTAATTAGCAACATTCGTACTTGTTAGCGGTTAGCATGCTCACGATCGATCACGTCCACGTGGTGTAGAAGAAGAAACGTTCCTGAGTTTAACACAAGGGGGCGCTCTGTCTCTCTCTGTGTAATGCAACATCACTCGATCCAAATCTCACAATCATTCTTTTTATTCTCACGGTTTAAAACATGAAGTTCAAATAAACAATCAATAAACAATTACAATGAAAAGCCACTTTTTTGAATAAACGGGGGTCAGGGGCCTCACACAGGGACCCGATTTCTTGGTGATAGTGGGACTTGAACCAACAACATTCTGATCTCCAGCCCATTACCACTAAGGCATCACAAACCCTGCGAGTTTCATGTGTGGTGTACGCATTTTTAAAGGGAAGGGTTGCCAGATGCACTCCACGACTGCATGTTTTTGGACTGTAGGAGGAAACCGGATTACCCGTAGGAAACCCGTGCACACACAGGAGAACATGCAAACTCTAGAGAGGAAGAACCCGAGACTGAGTCACCGTTCCATCAAACTACAGACCAGAATAAAGACTTTGATTTGATCAACAGCAGGTTTAAGTGTTTGTGTGTTTGTGTGTACGTGTTTGTGTTTACGTGTTTGTGTTTATGTGTTTGTGTTTATTTGTTTGTGTTTATGTTTTTGTGTTTGCATGTTTGTGTTTACGTGTTTGTGTTTACATGTTGTTGTGACTTTATGGGAAGGTTGGTTGTGAAACTCGGGAGCCGATACGGTGTGTGTGTGTGTGTGTGTGTGTGTGTGTGTGTGTGTGTGTGTGTGTGTGTGTGTGTGTGTGTGTGTGTGT
>JAOTRQ010075906.1:0-11955 GCA_028565875.1 Hoplisoma paleatum
TGGCGGTTGGCAATAATCTGAGGGTGTGCATTACCGCCACTTACTGGTATGGAGTGTCACGTCTTCCTTTGTGACGCAGTTCAAATTAAAAGTCCCAGAAGTTTTTTTCCCCCTGCGACTAGTCGACCAATGGAATTTGTCCGACTAGTAATTTTTTCGCTCGACCAACGAATAATCGATTAATTGCGGTCAGCCCTAGTTTGTAGTGTGATTCGACTCAATTGTACAGGTCAATCAATTCAGTGTTTACAACAAGTATATTAATCAAGCAAATTAATACAAGCAAAGGGTCTAGCACTGTTGAATTATAGCAAGAAAGTTCTGAGTTCAATCTCTATGTGGGGTGGTCTGGGTCTGTTCTGGAAAAAGTTTGCATGTACTCCTTATGCATATGTGGGTTTTCTCCAGATTAATCGGAGAAACAGGTTTGTCTTAAAAGTACAATAGCTACTATGAGGCATAAAACATCATAAGACTCGGAGAGAATTATGTGTTATGAAGGGCATCTGGGGTAAAAAACGATGCCAAATCAATGAAGCAGACATTATAGTGAAAAGTTTTATACTTGTAGCAACATCAGCTTTATGCAAGCCATGTTTAATATCTAGCCCAGGAGGCGAGGGTGTTGTAAGCGGGTCAATGAGCCTACAGGACTGATGTTGAAACACCCCGCGCTGGGTCACATACTGTATGTTGTAAAGTTGCTGAACACAAAAGAAGCTTGCAGGGCAGGAACCATGGTTCAAAGAACATCTGACGACAAGACAAAAAAGGAGCAGATGAGGACCAATGCTTCACTTTCTTTCTACTCCACCCTTTTTTCACACCGAAGATACGCTCCATTCGGCTCACTATCGCCTCTCCTTCACCTCCTTCATTCTCTGAGTCTGCCTTCCTGTCCGAGCTGGAGGGGGGGGGTCATTAGATTACTGTAATTAGCCTGATAAGCAGCATCGGTCAGAAAGAAAAAGGAGGAAGTCGACTCACTCAGCTGTGTGTGTGTGTGTGTGTGTGTGTGTGTGTGTGTGTGTGTGTGTGTGTGTGCTTGTTTGTCTTTTCACATAAAAGAGAATGATGTAGATGAAAAGCCCTGTATCACCAGCTGTGCTCTCTGTGTTCCAGAAGGCTGCAGCTGTGCGACCGTTCAGGCCACTGCACCATCACCATGATGGACAAGCGCTCCTTCACTTCAGATCACCAGAGACTTGAACAACATCCTCATCTAGTATCAGGGTTAAAATATATCATGGGCCTGGTGTCAATTCTTTGTTGAGCATTACACACTTACACATTCTCTCATTCACGCCTGAATGCAATTTAGATTAGCTAACCCACCTAATAGCAGGATTTAATACTGGCACTCAATATGATGCTCAATATTCCCCCAAATCACGAAATAATTTGATTTGATATTGTTGCATAATGTAAATAACATTCAGGTCATTCAGGTAGCGCAAGTTTAACAGTTATAATTCTTAGGATAGTGATAACTAAGTGGTTAAGGTACTGGCCTAGAGAATAGAAAGTCACCTCTTTAAGCCCCACTACCACCAAGTTGTCACTATTGGGCCCTTGAACAAGGCTCATAACCTTTAGTAGCTCATTTTGGATAAAGGTTTCTGCTCAATGCTGATAATGTAAATGTGTAAATGTAAATGATGACATCTCTGCCTCATTTAACTAGAATTAACTTCATTGCTACACAAAGAGGAAACGAATTTAAATCTGAAAATCTTCAACTAATACTCAAAAAGCTCAACGAAAACTCATAAATTACATTTCATCAGCATTGAACTACCGCAAGATCGATATCGGATAACGGTACAAAAAAATATTCAATTTTATTTGTCATTGTACATATACAGACGTACAGTACAATGAAATGTTTCTCTTTGCATATCCCAACTTGAAAGTTGGGGGTCAGAGCACAGGGTCAGCCAACATACGGCAACCCTGGCGCAGACAGGGTTAAGAGTCTTGCTCAAGGACCCAACAGTGGCTGTGTAGCAGAGCCTGGATTTGAACCCCCAAACTTTGGGTTCCTAGCCCAACGCTCTACCCACTAGGCTGCACTGTCTAGTCCGAGATGATTTGTGGCCATAGGAGAAAACACAGAAGTACAGTATAGAATCCCTTAAAAGAGTGAGCACAAAAGCCAACCCATGTTGCTTTACTACAACCACTTCACCAGCTGTGCCATCTTCCAGCTGTGCCACACTGCTTTAGATTCAGACAGACAGGCACAAACACTCATGAATAAACCAATAGTGGTGATTAGCATTGCTCACTTTAAATAAAACTTATTATGAATACTATTGATCAGACAAAACAAGTCATGTTTCCCACAGGGTATGCTTGTGTTTAAAACAGGAGGATAAACATCAACAAGAGCAAAAACAGGTCATGCATTACCCCCATGATGCCATGCTGGTGGTACAACAATCCTGCTGGCTTTTGAGCAGCCGCTGCGTCTCTTCTTTCCATCGTCAGAGCCCTTCTTAAAGGAGAACTCCAGTGTGAAATGGTCTTGGGATGTATTAAAACATGATAACGAGTACAATCTTTTTGTGAAATAGCTCACCATGGTTCTCCCCCAGCATCCCGAAACACAGCTTTTTAAAAATCTAGCTTTCAACAGTAGTGTTAATGGGACATAGCATTGCCCATGCAAATAAATCACTATTTTACACCGTTAACATGGCTCTTAGTAGAATTCCGAGGGGTAGAATTCCGGGGGTGAACGGAGGTAGTTTATTTCACAAAACATTGTACTTGTTATGTTATCATGTTTCAATACACCCCAAGTACATTTGACCTAAAGTTCTCCTTTAAGACACCACCTACGAAAAGCAATTCTATTAGCATTTGGCAAAAAAATAAACACATTGCATTTATTTTTTCATCAAGTTTCATAAACATAAGTATAAGCAGTGTTTATATTCATCAGTACACACTTTTATATTAAACACAGTCATGGATCAACCATCTCCACTTTACGTCCTCATTTGCATGATTTTGGATGTATGTAAATGTAAACCCATACAGACACGTGAAGAACCAGAATTTGCGTCTCAGAAATAGAACCCAGGACCTTCTTGTTGTGAAGTGACAGTGTTACCCACTTAGAAACTGCGATGCCCATGTTGACCACGGTAGTTTTCATGAAATACTTTGATGACAGCTTGAAGGAGCACAACTGGAGGATGTTGGTCAGCCTTGGTCCTTGGTCATCATAGGTTTCTTGTCTTTTCAAAAGTATTGTGGAAATAAACAAAACTTCAGTAAATGTAAGAAAAAGAAGCCTATTAAAAAAGGCTTTAACTGTTTTACTGGCTGATGTAAAATGAATATACTTGTTTTATCTTGTTACTTGAATAAAAATATAAAAAACAAATAAATAAATAAAAGCATTTGATGTGATAGTTGCAGTGCCAGTTTCAGAAGTGTAATACTTATCATTAGAAAAATGTGCAATTCGTGAAGTCTGGCTATTTATAATTACACATCTTTGCTTGACGATGGTGACAACCTATAAATCAAAATTGCTTTGTTATCCCGTAGGTATGGATGATGGCATTTGCCAGAACTTGCTGGCAAGGATGTTCACCTTGAAAGAGAATCATGATCCACAATGTCAAAAACATTCCAGTGGTGCTAGTTGATCCTTCTCACTTTCATGGCACTTTTCCCCTGCAGCACAGGAAATACCACCCAAACCTGTCCCGCCTCTTTTCATTACTGCCATGATTTTCTAAAGCTGTACCTTACCGGCACTGGCAAGCACTTCTGGTCCATGGATGTTCCTGCTTCCTTCATAGTTCTCTATTTTTTTACTAATCCAGCCCTCCTCAAATAGTTATTAAAATATTATAGCTTGACACTTGCTTAGGTGAAACATGATCAGTACCTGTGAGTGCACCTCGTCCTTTACTCTTTCAATGTTGAAAGACGGGAAAAAGAGAGGGAAGGAGAAGGGAGTGCTAAGCCTGCGGATGTCCGTGGTGATATAATGCCCATTGGGCTTTTTGTGAACAATAAACTTTACCTTTAAGTGTTTATTCATGAAATAAAACCAAACAATAAGACAAAGGTTGAAATAAGTAGATCTAAAATTAATTTCAAAGGTAATTTACAGACCTAAAACATTCCAGTAAATGTTATGATTATGATATAAATGATCAGGCATAACATTATGACATCCTAATATAGAGTTGGTCTCCCATTTTGCTGTCCCATACACAACAAACTTTAATCCTCTGTAGATGCACTGACAATAGATTTATTTATTTATTGTCATGAAGTATGTAATAACCATGAACATACTATAAAAATACTAAACATTATAAACATGACTATACACATGATGTACAGATTAATATATTTTTGAAACACTATAAACACAATGCACAGACAAAAATACTATTAAATGCTAATAAACGACTAATTCAGTCAGGAGATAGCTTGGAGGGGTGGGGGTTGTTTACTGAAGTGCCTACCAGAGGGCACAAGGTCAAACAGGTAGTGTGCAGTGTGGGAGGAGTTCATGAGAATGCTAAAACTAGACACGGACAGTGTTTACACTGAACATCCTGAATTGCTGGAAATGGAGTCCATGTGATGCCCTGGGACATTTTTTTCAGGATGGCCGAGGACAGGTAGCATTTTCTAAATGACCTCAAGAACAAAAGACACTGGTGGGACTTCTTGACCTGGTGGTGTTGGTGGTAACATTTGTCATCACAGTAGCTGTGCAATGGAACATTTTACCCTGAAAATTGAAGTTAGGTGCAGGAGAATCCTATTAGAATTTGAGCAAGTTTGACAAGGGGTTAATCTTTAGGACTAGATGACTAGATGGCCAGAGCAAAACATCCAAACCTGGAACTTTTCTGGAGTGTTACAAGTTTTCAGTAATCAGTGGCTATCAAAAGTGGTAGAAGAAAGGAAACAATGGAAAACCGTTGACAGGGTCATGGGTGGCCAAGACTCACTGATGTACGTAGGGAATGAAGGCTGTATGTGTATGTGGTCATAGTGTTTTTTTCTGATCAGTGTATATTAATGTCATCAACAATGTCTATGTAGTCTAGTGTAAGTTAGTAAAGTTTAAATATGTACCATCACTTCCTATTGTCCTAAAGGCCCCCCCCCCCCCCCTCCACTGGCCATAAACATTAAAAGTTTTTTCGGGTTGTTTTTTTATATAAGGCCTTTCCAGGAGACCCCTACTCGTGCGAACAAAAAACGTTTTTTTCTCTTTAAGCTTACAAGTCATAGTCACAAGCTTGCCTTTATTCTGTCCTGCTGATATTCATCTTGACTCTCATAAACTGTAAAAAGTTCTCATTCAAAGCTTGAAGGGGGGTTCTAGAAGCACTAGGTAGATGAAAAGCTGCTAAAGTTTCGGACAAACACAATAAGAACCCCAGGCTTAGCAAGACCAACACTAACAATCTGATAGGCTGTGTAAACCGAGGTGCTTTTGCAGTCGTGCAGCCTTTCTTTTGAGGAAACTTAAAAGATTTTAAAATGTTACTAATCTCATCCTCAAACAATCATTGTGAAAACTTTTAACTCCAGACTGTCGCCTCTATTTCCAGAAATCTGGGGTCGTTCTGCAAAGCTGAGAAAAATGCTCACCGCTGTTCATGTTTGAATGAATTAATGTCTAGCTTTAATGTGTTCTATCAACCCTACTTCTATCGACTGATGGTCGTATTTCCGTATTTCTTTTACAATATTTCTTTCTAAATAATAAACTGCTTCTTTTGCATCGTAGTTTACACAAGCAGAACTATTATTTTTAAAGACAAAGCAACAACCAGGAACCTTGTGATCCCAAGCTCAGATCTCTAACCACCAGGCCATGGCTGCCCCATAATGATAACATATACCACAACATATATAATAACATATCTTTACAACATACTTCCAGGGATCATATTTTACATCTTGCGCAAGCTGGGTCGCGATGCTTGATGTTCAAATTTCTAATTCTAATTTAAATTTTATTTGTCATTACACATATACAGATGTACAGTACCACAAAATGTTTCTCTTCGCATATCCCAACTTGTCTGAAAGTTTGGGGTCAGCAGTACGGCGCCCCTGGAGCAACAAGGTTAAGGGTCTTGCTCAAGGACCCAACAGTGGCCGCGTAGCAGAGCCTGGTTTTGAACCCCCAACCATTGGGTTCACAGGCCAACGCTCTACACACTAGGCTACACTATCCCCTGATGTTTGCGATGTTAGTAATCCATGAGTAGAATTAATTCACGATACGTGTTGGATATATCCAGGCACCGTTCACACTCCACCAAAGCACTATGCTCTTAAAGGGAATGACAAGTGACACACTGATTGCTGTGCATGGATGACCGCTTGTCTTGAGATTGCTTAAATAAAAACCTATTTGTGTTCCTTTATAGTTTGAGTGTCTTCAGTATGAACGTACACTGATACAAGGTCAGCAAAAGAATGAATAAGAAGATGTGTCCAAACTTGTGACTGGTACTGTACACAGATCAGGCATAACAATATGACCAATGATAGGTGAAGTGAATGACACCGATCATCTCATCTAAGCTGTTGGTGTTAGTGGGTGGGATGTATCTGACCAGAATTTTATATCTTTAAAGTTCTTCCAACATTATATCCTCAACGTTGATGTTAGAAGCAAGGAACGTTTGACAAGGGCCAAATTGTGACAGCTAGATTACTGGGTCAGAGCATTTCCAGATTTCAGAAATATCATCTGAAACCAAAGTTTCAGTATCAGCTGGGTTTTGGAAACATTATTAGATGCTTTGGCTGACTTAAATGATGTAATTAAATCCATGTCTTTCTTTTTCTGCATTCTAGGAAAAGCACTCATTTTCATTTGCTCTGTCTTCCCTCATCGGGATAACAAATTCCTCATCACGACCACATAAGTTTATTAAAAACATGTTTCAAACGACTGAAACAGTACTTGAACTCATGAACATTAAACATTAATTTGATTTGTAACGTTATCCTTCAGAGAGAAAAAAATCCCAGAAACTAACATTGTTCTTCTTCCTTTAAAGCTTTTGAGCTCAGAGCAGTTACACTTTTAATTGCCACACATTTTTTCTCACTAGTTTCCCAGGCTCTTGCTGAGGATTTGTACAAATAAAACGGCACGTAAACCTACAACAAAAACACGTCTTGCTCTTAAAAAGGCCGGAGGGACAAGGAGATTATCTATATATATTTGAATTGCTCTGTCTATCCTAGCGCTCCTCACCCACTGTCTGTAATCTTATTAAAGTAAGCATGTTAAAATCGAGTCTTTTGTTGGCCACGGATCCGGTTCAGCTTTCGGTACTCCCCTCGGGGAAGTTTAGCTGCTTTGAAGTAAAATATTTGGGTGTCTGTGGCTCTCTGGAGGGTTTCATCCTACATTCCACGTCGTCGCCATTCACATTGTGCATTTAGAACTATAGTTGACGTTCTGCATGGCAGACGGGGATTCCTGGGTAAGACAAATAAGGAAAACAGTGCTCGGTTTTCAAATTTGCCTCAAGTGTATGTTGAGTTAAAATATATACTTTTATTTTGTACACTTTACACCTCTAATGATAATGTATCCATTATTAGTCACTGCTTCATTCTGAAATAAGATAAATAAGTTTATACCAAAGTTTTATAGTAATTTATAGTAAATTTTCTTCACTTATCTGCACCCGTTAGGGGTTGCAATAGCAGATCATGATCAATTTAACTTGGCAAGGTTTTTACACTGGCTGCCCTTTCTGACACAACCATCCTTATTTATCCAGGCTTTAGATAAGATAGTTATTTAGAACAGAAAGCAATTAATACATCAGAAATGATGTATATGCCTTAAAACTGAATAATAAGCAGATATAACGCATTAATAAAAAGGACAATGGGACAGACACTTTTGAACATTGGACACTTATTGATTCTACATTAGTAACAAATGGTGAACACACATCAATACGTAATGTTAAACCTCAGATCTTGACAGAATAAAAGAATTACTATCTGGCAGTAATTTAGGATCACTGTAACAACTTTTTTATAAAGTATATGAATATTTGAATGGAAGGCAAGTTATCTTCTTTCTTGTGTCGTCTGTAGCTGACGAGCCCCTGATAGTCCACTACAGTTTGTTTGTCTTATTCTTGGCATAATATCTACCTTGTAAAGTTTATCTCATAGAATATCAATACTTTTACTGTTGTCATATGGTGCGCATCACACGTTCAAAGCAAAATTTGCAAGACTTACTGTGTATCAGAAGCTTGGTTTAGGTTATCTAGTAAACGTGCTCAGTTAATGTCATCTACTTTCCAGTAGTGATAAAATTCTGATGCACTTGTTCATAATAACATGAACCTTCTTTATTCAGGCTTTATACACAAAGGTGTCATTACCAGTATTTTACATTTGTACACATGCACATTTTGCAATATTTGACTTCTTAAATATAAAAAAGTCATCCCAATAATCATCTCTGCTACCTCTTTAGTGTTCGTCATCTCTTTGTTTTCTTTCTGCATTTTATGAGCGGTCTATTATAGCATTTAAAATATTTATTTAAAATGATATGATTCTAACTTCGGTAAGTCTATTCTAGCTTCTTTCATGTTCCAGCTTGACATGACCCTGAGCACAAAGCTAACTCCATAAAGACTAAACAAGGTTTTAAATGTTTGGTCTGGAAGAACCTCAGTAAACGGCAGCGAGCTCTGACCTCAACCTACCAGACCTCATCATCTCCTCATCCAATAGAAGCCCTGACTTCACAAATGACTTTCTGATTGAATGATCACAAATCTCCATGATCGCACTTTAAATTCTAATAAAAGGCATATCAGTGAGAGCACACGAGCTGTGGTAGTTGGGTTTTAGAAGAGGCACCTACTTCAAATAGTCATTGTTTGAATTTAGGTTGTTCTTTCTTGACTGAAGTAGAGTGAAAATCATTTGAAAAATCTTTTATTACTACCAGTGTGGACCCCCAGGACAGAGAAAAAGGAAACCCTGGACTTCCATAAACCTGATCCTTACCTTCTTTTATTACTGGCACTCAGACACTAGGATGTGTGGTTGAGAATTACACATTCCTGAGGGTTCAGGAGGGTTTGTTATTACCAGCACGTCCTGACGTCCTCCACCCAGGATTCAGGGGATTGGTACAGGTATTGTATACTACACACCCTGAGAGTGCAAAGATTGTGTATCCTATTCAACTCCTAAAGAATCCTGAGCATTTTTAAATCTTTGAAGTACTTCTGGTTTAAGGAAAGTAATATCTGCGCAGCCCCATTCATAAGAAAGAACACATACATCCATGTTAATTTATTAAATATGTTCTCCATTAAGACGTTATCTGTATAAGAATAAATGTAGTTTAGTTTGAAATGATAAGAACAATATACATACTCCGCCCTTTTCTGTTGGCTGCTTATGTTAGGGGTCCTCACAGTGGATCCACTTTATTGATTTAGTATATTTATTCTTTTTATATGTCTAATACAACTCTCCTTATTTATCTGGGCGTGTGATTGACATACAATGCACTGGTTTTTCACATCTTTCCACAAAGATGTTATGTGACAAAGCTATGCAAGCTACAGTTATATAGAAATAATACAAATAATTTATCCCTTATTGCAAACAATAAACATACAAATGATAAAAGGGGTTTTCAAAAGTTTCTTATGCTCTTATACATCATCTTTAAGATCCTACAAACACGGCACAGCAAGCTTTTTGCAATCAGAGCTAACACAATAAATACAATTCATATTACTCCTGAATTCCACATAAAATGTCTAATTTAATGGCTACTGCAGACATGGTCAACAATGTTGGGAAATCACATTGTTACATAAAGACTGATCTGAAAGCCTTTTAAGTAGAAAACAATTTTCTCTCAGCTATCATACCACATGTGTAATGAAATAAATATTTATTAAATTTTCGCATCTATTCACAACTGCCCTTTTACTCTAGAGGGAAGAAAAGCGAAGCTGGTCATTGTTCTGGTTGGTTTTGATGTTTTTCATGGTCTTTAGCTCTCACCCAACAGATTACACCAAGTACAAGAGGTCATTCTAACGCCTGACGTCAATCCACTCTTTACGAAAAACAAAAGGTCAAAGGGAAACACTGTGTGCGTCTGTCATCCATTAATTTCCCCAGAAATGTGTTCACTGTACTGCAGACACACACAAAATACAGACACCAGATTGTGCTAACTTAGTAACTATGAAACTGCACTCAATTTCAATATCATTTAACATAACTGAGGGACAATAACTTTTTCATGAAGGACCAGTTGTGACTAAAATGCTTTTGTCATTAAATAAATGAAATTCTGATTTAAAAAATCCCATTTCACATCTTCGTTCTTCCTCTATACCAAGATCATCTCTCTGTGTCGCCAACAGATCCTGCTAAATGTTTTGCACTTAATCCTTATGCAATAATGCAGACTTATATAGTCTTGTATAGTCTTATATAGTCTTATATACTCTTCTATAGTCTTATATAGTCTTATATACTCTTCTATAGTCTTATATAGTCTTATATAGTCTTATATACTCTTCTATACTCTTATATAGTCTTATATAGTCTTATATACTCTTCTATAGTCTTCTATAGTCTTATATACTCTTCTATAGTCTTATATAGTCTTATATACTCTTCTATAGTCTAATATAGTCTTATATACTCTTCTATAGTCTTATATAGTCTTGTATAGTCTTGTATAGTCTTATATAGTCTTCTATAGTCTTATATACTCTTCTATAGTCTTATATAGTCTTATATAGTCTTATATACTCTTCTATAGTCTTATATACTCTTGTATAGTCTTGTATAGTCTTATATAGTCTTGTATAGTCTTATATAGTCTTATATACTCTTCTATAGTCTTCTATACTCTTGTATACTCTTGTATAGTCTTGTATAGTCTTATATAATCTTGCATTGTCTTGTATAGTCTTATATAGTCTTGTTTAGTCTTATATAGTCTTGTATTGTCTTATATCGTCTTATATTGTCTTTTATAATCTTGTATAGTCTTATATAATCTTCTATTGTCTTATATAGTCTTGTTTAGAGTTATATAGTCTTGTATAGTCTTATATAGTCTTATATAGTCTTGTGTAGTCTTGTATTGTCTTATATAATCTTGTATTGTTTTATATAGTCTTGTATAGTCTTATATAGTCTTGTATAGTCTTATATAATCTTGCATTGTCTTATATAGTCTTGTATAGTCTTATATAATCTTATATAGTCTTGTATAGTCTTGTATAGTCTTATAAAATCTTATATAGTCTTATATAGTCTTGTATAGTGTTGTCTAGTCTTGTATAGTCTTATATAATCTTGTATAGTCTTATATAATCTTGTATTGTCTTACATAGTCTTGTATTGTCTTATATAGTCTTGTATTGTCTTATATAGTCTTGTATAGTCTTATATAGACTTGTATTGTCTTGTATTGTCTTATATAGTCTTGTATTGTCTTATATAGACTTGTATAGTCTTATATAGTCTTGTATAGTCTTATATCGTATTGTATAGTCTTATATAGTCTTATATAGTCTTATATAGACTTGTATAGTCTTATATAGTCTTGTATTGTCTTATATAGTCTTATATAGTCTTGTATTGTCTTATATAGTCTTGTATTGTCTTATATAGACTTGTATAGTCTTATATAGTCTTATATAGTCTTGTATAGTCTTATATAGTATTGTATAGTCTTATATCGTATTGTATAGTCTTATATAGTGTTGTATAGTCTTATATAGCCTTGTAAGATGCTTCTATTTCTCAGAATGCAATTCTAATAGCTGAAATATAACACGGAGGTCAAATTGTTTAATATCATTAGTTTTAAATCTGAGATGGGACTGGTGTCCAAACACTTTTCGTCACATATTGTGT